>SNQJ01S0103449.1:30465-46163 GCA_010110895.2 Picea sitchensis
GACTAAACTCATAAAAAGGTTGTGAGTCCATAGTTAAGCTCTTTTTAGAATCCTTAAAATTGAAAATATTGTCGAGTGATATTGTCTTTGTCACACTCGTTAAAATGGTTTTGAATAGACGTCTTTTTGGTGCAAGTTTAACCGTTTTTCGAACCGACTAGACTATCTCTGAAAAGGTACTTTTTGGAGTCTTCTTTTACGTTTTTTCAGACTCTAAATGTGAAAAAACTACCGAGATTACCTTCTCTAGGCTCGTAAACATTACATGGAAGGGGGTCTCATTATGTCTTGCTTAATCGCACTTGCATATTTTCATATTTGGCCTAATTCCAACTCCATGTTAATCTCAATTGAACCTTTG
Source organism: Picea sitchensis (assembly GCA_010110895.2). Classification (NCBI taxonomy): domain Eukaryota; kingdom Viridiplantae; phylum Streptophyta; class Pinopsida; order Pinales; family Pinaceae; genus Picea; species Picea sitchensis. The sequence continues at coordinate 30,827 of SNQJ01S0103449.1, forward strand.
AAGCATGCCTTATACGCAAGCCATGTAACACTTCTTGCCTCTACGACATGACACCTTGACCCATGGAGGAATTTTCCCCCAGTGTCATTTTCCTGCACATGTCTCCTTGCTCTGAGCATTAGTATGTTCCTTGCGCTTGAAACCAGTATGCTTGCTTGCGACACTTGTTCCTCCTTTGTAATGTAGCATTCTTTTATTCTTTTTCAAGCTCTTAAAAAATTGAAAAAGACAAAAAAATCAAATATTCCAAAAAGAGGGGGTGAGAAATATGTATTATTTTTTTAGCTGCACAGAGAGTCTCCCTTGGACAAAGCACATCCTTTTGTTTGTTCACCAAGCATTTGGATCTAGTATGACCTTAGGAATTTGTTCTCACTAAATAGAGTCGTGTCCTCCTCTATTTGGTTACTCTTCCAAACACATGGAGAGTTTGTTTTGCCTCCTGCATCGTGAACTTATATCAATGTCGTGCTACCTGAGTCTGATCATATTTCGGGATTTTTTCCAAGGGAATTTTCACTCAACTTGAGTTGGCCTTTCTGCAGTTTGTCTCTTGACCTCATGAGTCCGCCATCCTGAGAGTCCAGTCAAGTCCTGATTCAAAATCGACGAAGCTCTCTGCCTAATCATCGAGATCCTCATGTATTTTCCCGACGAGCCGTCGAAGACCTCAGGGTAGTGAGTTATACACTCCCATTGTACTCCTACCTGAGTTTTGAAGATCTTGAATTTGTTTCTCGATCTTTGAAGGCCTCATCTCCAGCCACATGCGTCATTAGCTTATTGAAGATGGATATTACACTTGTATATCTTTGACTGATTTTGAGATGTATATCTGCTATGTATTTCTTGTGGCTACACTTTATATAGTTATATGACATGGATCTGTAGTGTATTTGATTGGTAGCCATGATTTAGTTCATCCCGAGCATGGGTATGCCCGCCTCGGAGAGACAATTGTTGTTTTGCAGATGGCACCTCCCGAACTCTGGTCCCGGGCTCACTCAATTTCTTACATTGATGAAGATATTGTAATGTATTTCGGCCATCAGTTTCTCTTATGACTTCACACATTAGGGGGCATCTGTTATAGCCCTAAAATTCCCTACTCATGCATACATGGTCTTGGCCCTCTTACTTGCATATTTTTCCAAAGCACTAATGATAAGCTCTTCTTAAAAAACCATATTTTGGAAGATGTATGTGCCTCCACCATTACATCCCATGTACATACGCTTGTTGCACCACTAAAACTCACTTACATACACTTGTTGCACCATTACAACCCATGTATACTTGCAAAAGTTGCAAAAATTAAAAATTTGCAAGGAATTCATTGAAATTCACGGGCTATTGGAAGTTTCCCAACTAATCCACCTGTTATAGCCCATCACCCAATCGAATAACCATCCTTTTTCCATATAAAAGGAGGTGTTGGGGTCTCCTTTCACATATAATCATAAGAACAGTGAAACTCTGCCCAATTTCACTTCCCTTCCTTGCCCAAGATATTGCTGCCTTTTGTGAGCTATTGCCTTAGCATTCCCTTATTAGCCCCTTCTTCCTCCATTCAACCCATTCCCTTCTATTGAGGTGATCAGAAGGTTGAGAGAAGAAGTCCATTCAAGGTGCACTTGGAGCATGGTAAAGAGGAGCCTGGACTAGGTTCGCAAAACGGTGGTCGACATAGATTGTAAGTTATAATCTTTGTATGATTAATAAAAGAATCACACTTTCCTGTCCCAAATGATGGTGTTTTGAGCATTTTTATTGATTTATACTAGACATTTAATATCTAACCCTAACTTATGAATAGAATAACATGCTTGTAGTCCTTGTTTTCCTTTCTTTGGATGAAGGTCAGCCTTGGAAGAAGACATGCAGCCAACGAAACTACCAAGCTTGAGGAGATCATCACCAAACATGGGATCAAAGGTATAGTTACCCGATCTCTTCTCTATTTGTTTTCTTTACATTAGTTTTGGTATGTTTGGGGTAGAGTAGAATTAATTGACTTTTAGATGGTTATTCGCTTTGTCTACATCTTGAACCCTGGTGTAGTTAAATGAGGGTTTTTCCCACTAGCAAAGAGGAATGGAAGTATGTGCAGAAATCCCACATTGATCTACAAGACATCTTGTAGAGAATTCAAGGGAGAGAAATTGTCAGAGAAAGAGATCAGGAAAGAAATATCAGAAGAATGAAGATAGGGGGAGCACATGAAGTTAAATATAAATTGTTCAGAGAAGGTATATCAATAGGGGGAGTTACCCTTTTAGCCATGTTGTCAAAAGGGGAGAAAGAGAAAGATCAGAAGAAAAATATTAGAAGAATGAAGATAGGGGGAGAAATCCCCAAGGGGAGATACCCTTTTCCATTGATGTCAAAGGGGGACAAAAACATCGGATGAGCATTGGTCATAGGTGGAGTATGAGTGTTGGAGTATAAGTGTTGCCATCAATGCCAAAGGGGGAGATTGTTGGATAATTGGTTTTCATTGATGTTGATGGATAGATGGTTGTCATTGAAGTCAATAGATGTGATGGGTGAATTTGAAGAAGTATCCAAAGTGGTACCCTTATGACGTAGCTTTAAGCATGTCCCTCACGGGAAGACGCTTTGAAGAAGTCTACAAGAAACCCAGAGGTCTGGTCATGAAGCCCAAAGTTGTTTGAGGAATAATGACATGAAGGACAATGTAAGTGTAGGTAACACACTTATATATGGATGGTCCTCATCATGTTGTTTCCAACAGTAGGTGGTACGTCACGTAGTTCCTCGCGATTGAGGAGTTATGAGCTTATGAAGTTGGAAGCCTTGAAGAATGGTTAAGAAGCCCCTAAATGGTCATAACAAGATGCTACAAGTCATTAATTAAAGGGTAAAGTGGTTATAACAAGAAATTACAGGTTGACCCTAAAGTTAAGGAAAGAAGTCACATGGACACGTATAAATACAGATCAAGAAGCCTGCCATTCTTACACATACAATTTCAATGATTATCTATATTTCAAGTGATATTTTGGTAAGTCTTTTGTAACATATCTAAGGAATCAGATCTGAGGAAGAAAGGAGTGTGAAAGTCTCAGAGTTGCAAAGGAGGAAGAGTTTGAGGAAACCATAATTTGGCTAACCCATGCGGGTCAGGCTACCGGTGTCCTGCGAGGCACCCCCATGGGTTGTATGAACCTTGTCCCATGAATCCCTGCATAATGCATGGGTTAGTCTCATGAGGCTAAGGTAAATTTGATAGATGATGCTATTAGTAGGTTGTTGAGGCTGAGGAAGAGCTACATGTCTGAAATCTTATGTGTTAGGTCCGCTACAGGTTTAAAGGTATGTTATTCTATGTGTTTTGAGGCTTGCATCTTGGAAGGTTTGGTACATCCTTGAGGCATGTCTTTGTGAGTTTTGGTATATGCCTTGAGGCACATATTGGATACTTGGAATATGGTTTGTTGTATGGTAGATGCTTGAAGAATATCATGAGTGATATGGCACATGTTTGATGATATCTCTTGGTATATGGTTTATGGATGTTGGAACATGCTTGAGGCACATGGTTTGAGATACATGTTGGTTACATGTTGGTGATGTTATGGTGCATGCTTGAGTTGTTCCTTTGGTATCTTGTTGAGGCATTGGTATATGCTTGAGGCACATCTTATGAGCATGGTTTGAGGCATATTTTGGTACATGTATGAGGTGCATTTGTTGGTGATATTGATACATGTATGAGGTGCATTTGTTGGTGATATTGATACATGTTTGAGGCACTTCTTGATGAGGTTATGGCACATGTTTGAGGTACATGCATTGGATGTTGTGGTACATGCTTAGGCATGTCTTGATGATTTTGGTACATATTGAGACACATCTTGATGATATCATGGTACATTGTTATAGACATATCTTGGCTATCTTGGTATATGATTTAGTATATGCCATGGTGATGTTATCACATTCTTTAGGAACTTCATTGATGATATCTTATGGTACATGGTGTATGGCATGATTGAGACATATCATGAGTGCTATGGTATATGGTTGAAGGACATGTTATGGTACAATTTTTGGTGCATAAGTTGATGATGATATGGTACATTTCTAGAGGCACTTCTTGGTGATCTTGTTTTACATGGTTGATGTACATGGTATGGTACAGGTTTCGGTACATGTTATGGTACAAGTTCTAGTATATGGTTGATGGTTGACGTACATGGTTGATGGTTTATGTACATGGTTTGATAATGCTTTTGGTATCCATGTGAGTGGATCGGGTTATAGTTGGATGATGATGGTATATCAATGACGGTGACAGTGATAGGTTGGATGATTGGTTTATCATCTATAACAGGTTGATGTGACAGTGGTAGTCACAGGTTGATGTGATAGTGACAATGAGGGGTTGGTTAATGTATCAGTGACAGTGGAAGTTAAAGGTTGATCAATGGTAGTGACAGTTTGAGTCTACACTTATATTTCATGGCGACAACACGAGGAAAGGAAAGGGGGTTGTAGCCTCCTTACGTTTGGTTCTAGAGAATTTAGGGAGTTGTATCTTCCTTTAAGTTGGTGCCTGTAAATTAGGGGGTCATGGCCTCCTTCTGGTTGGTGCCGAAGAACACAGGGAGTTGTAGATTCCTTCAGGTTGGTTCCTGTAAATCAGGGGGTCATAGCCTCCTTTTAATTGCAGATGGAGAATTCAAAAAGTTGTAGCTTCCTTCAAGTTGGTACATGTAAATTATGAGGTTGGTGACTCCTTCCAGTAGGTGTTGGAGAATTTGGAAGTTGGTGCTTCCTATGAATGTATTCTTGATATATATAAGAAATCATTTCGTGGTTTTATCCAGTTTGGGTTTCCACGTAAATTCTGGTGTATTGTGTATCTATGGTTGTTTATTATGCACTTATGAATGATATTGTTTATTATGCAATGATATACCGAATGCGTAAGTGACAAACTATTGAATACTGTTGAAAATGTTGAAGTTCATATATTGTGATTGAAAGTGGTAAAAAATTCTCATACTAATTCACCCCCCCCCTTAGTATTCCAACAATGGGATGACCATGAACCTCCAACCCAAGCTTGATAACCAGATCAACTACTATGAGATTTTCATGTGAACGTGAATCGAAAAAAGAATCTACCTTGATATTCTTGACCTAGATCTTGATATGGAAGAGTTTTTTCATCTCCTTCTCTTCGTTGCGATGAAGGTTTCTCATATTCACCTCCTTATGCACTAAAGTCCAGGAAACATTCTCATCCACATATGAGTTTCTCTCTACTTGATTGCTTGAATCCATGACTAGAAGGTTCTTCTTCTTGACATTCTTCTTATGGTTCTTAGGGTTCATCTCTGGATGTAGTTCCCAACACCTTTCCTCTGTGTGGCCATCTATATTTTGATGGTTACAGTTGTTACTTGGATCCTTGCACTAATGTGTAGTGGTTTTTGTCTTCTTGTCTTTCCATTTCCACTACTTCATTCCCTCCTTCGAAGCATCTTGGTGCTCTTTCTATTTGGAACCACTTGGTTGTCCTTTCTTTTGGCTGATATTTTCCAGATATTGTGCTTGCACACAAGGCTTATCAATTGTCTTAGGCTTGAATATCATCACATTATCTAATAGATGACTATGTCGACCCCCTGGATACTTGAGGAGTACAGTTGGGTTGAGATACCTAGCATGTTAGCCATGTTTTTGAATTCAACGATGTAATCTTGGACACTTTGTCCATGCCTTTTCTTGAAGTAATGCCAACGGATCCATTGGTCCTCTACATACCCAATAAGGTAGAATTGGGACTTAATGAGGATTTTGAAATCCTCCCACTTAGTTACTAGTGGATCACCCTCTAGCCCAAGTGTTTATGTATGACTTTCCCAACAGGTTAATGCATGGCCCTTTAATTTCAATCGAGAAAACAAAATCTTCTACTACTCATTTATATTGTGAACATTGAAATAGACCTATAATTGTTGCAACCAATGATTCAAATTTAGTGCATCGATCTCACCTTGGTATGACTTGATATCCATCTTCACTTCCATTTTAAATAAATATTATTAAGGGGTAATGACACTGCGACTTGTTTGCTCTTTCTTGGGCTCTTTCCTTGACTCATTTTCTAGGTCTTCATTATCTCCCAATCTCCCCTATGATCCAATCTTTGAGTTAGAGACTCCATCCTCCCCTAACGGTCCGAGCTTGCTTTCTATAGCTTCCAAGAGGCAAGATATATTGCGAGAGATGTCAACGACTTTCTCTTCTAGCCTCACAAACATCTCTTCTGCTAGATCTCGAGGGTTGTTGTGAAAAGAGTCATATGCCATTGCTAGGGTTTTGTGACTTTTTTTCTGAAGCCAATTCCTAGATCCTGTAACTTTATACAGACATCATAAACAAAAATGCTCTTATACCAATGTGATCTATAAATTGTTGTGGATATTCTACTGGAACCCTTCATCACAACAAATCTTAAACTGTTCTGAAATCATAGATTTTTTCAATTTATTTCCTTAGATTCCAGATTAGTTAATTACTAACTTTGATTGAATTTATGAAACTAATTGAATACAAAAATGAAAGACTAGGAAAAAATATACATACCATCCACACAATTGAACACAAGATGTATCCTCGGAAACCCAATATAGGAGAAAACCCATCTATAAGGTCAGACCTATGCTCTACTCTCTTTTCTTCAGTTATGGAAAGAAAGTACACAAAAAGGCACTCATTATGAAGTTTCCTTTGACACTATGTCCTAAATAGATACTACAGAATATCCTACCTCCTATGATATGCTGCCAAAATACCACTCCTTGGATGCTCTACTCAACTATGGAACAAGTACAATACAAAACAATGGAACCCTTTCTCCTCCTATGACCTAATATTTAACATAACCTGATAGGCGTCTAAGGTTAGGGTTTTGACTACCTCAACCCTCAATTAGTGATAAGGTTTGTACCTTCTAGAATATTCTTGAAATTCCACATTTGGCTATCCCCACATGTTTTGAGTAATGGGGGATGATATGGAATCCACTCGTATGATGGTTGTAAACACAATAGGTCAACTTGCAAGAAGCATAACTTTCACATACGAACTTCAATTGAGGTGATTCTTGCATCGTTGGAAAGGTCTTGGTGTGTAGAACATGTCATCTTTCTCCAAAGTAACTTTGGACAAAAGAAATGTCGTTTGATGCCTCAAAATGGCTCTGAAATATTTCAGACAATATTTTGGACCCTAGTTTTCCAAATTGGGACCTACCACTAAAATGACTCTGCCAGTTGATTCCTCCTATTTTTCCACATAGAAAGTACCGAGATAGATGAAAAATTATACAATGATCTAATCCAGATCATTGATGTATGGGAGTGGTCTAAGTACATGTGTAATACTTGTTATATCCTTGGGAAGAGAGAGGGTTTCCTGCAAGAAAATTTCTTCCATTTCCTTTTCCATGCATTCTAGGGAGATTTTACATTCATGGGAACTAGGCAACCATTCGTGGGTGTGAAAAGGAGTAAAAATCCCATGCTATGGGGATGTTTTTCCCTAGTTTTTATCGTTGTTATGTTCATTTCTATGAGTGTTATTATAGGAGTTTTCCCATGTGTTTTGTGGCTGGTAAGAGCCCATGGAAGTTGGGGAAAATTGTTGCTGAGAATATGGAAGAAAAGAGAATGATTGGAGAAAAATACCATGCTTATAATGTCCACAGTAGTTGAGGCAAAAAATTCATAACTACAACCCTGTTATTGCTACTCATTTACTACCTAGGTTATTACTACAAGGAAGACAACAAATTGGTATATTTCTACATGTGCTAAAGAGGATTGGAAGGGGATATTACTATGAATGACTACTAATCAGAGAAGGAGTCGGTTTTTTTTTTTTCTCGGGTAGTAGAAGAGAGTGCCACGGTTGGTTTGAGTGTTGAAAGAGGGCCTAAAGAGATTTGTAGTGATTATATTGGCTTGTCATAAGAGTAATGGGTTAGGTTGAGTGATTTTAGAGCCCCATAGGAGGTTCCTTCACCCTTATGGTATAATCGTCTACCTTGGGTTGGAATCTGTGGTTAATACCTATGGCCAAGTGAAAAAATTCTCCTTAGAAACCAATTTGGTGGATATGGATTTATTTGCAAATAAGTATTCATAGTGGTTCTCTTGTGGAATGATTTTATGTTTTTCTAATGCACTAAGTTTAATGGGAAATTAAATAATTTTAATTATGAATTGTTATTTCCATTGTTGTTTTATATCTACATACATGTATTTTATTGCATTTTGAATTTAAATTCATCCTCAAAGAAAGTATGAGGAAAAATAAATATGTGGGTGGTACCAAAAGGCCAAGGAAACACATCTAGGGACACTACATAATATTAACAGAGCAATTTGAAGTTTCTCTATAATACCTCGTCACTTCAAAAGTAGTATAGAAGGGGTTGGGTACACTACATAGTAGAAAATATAAGAAGACATATCCACAAAGGACCTAGAGCCTCAGAAGCCTAAGTGATCCAGGTGGATATTGGTGGCCACCCACCTATTCCAACTGGCTCCTCTTGTCTGTTTTTGTTCAACACGTTCTTTTGTACTCCTTTGTAATTGTGGGCTCTACACTTATGGGGTTGTCTGAGTCCCAACACATCCTCCAGGTGGATACTGGTGGTCTCTCGCCTAATCCAACTAGCTTATTTTTTATGTTTTCATGTCATCACATCTTGTTGTACTTCTAGGGTTGTTTTGGTGCCCTAAACATTTTTTTTTTGTCTCACCACAGTCAAACTGGAGACAGAGTCAGATTTTGATGGAAGAATGTGTAGTTCTTTGAAAGACCTTTCCAACGAGCTATCATGTGCCTAAAACAAAGGTCGTATGAAAAATTTACAACCCTGATAAGTTGAGGTACTAACTTACCCATAGGGGCCCACATGACTTTTGGCATTTCACCTTCTAGGGTTAGGTTTTTGGATGTCTAGGGTTTTGGAATTCATGAGTAATATCAAAAATGCCTATGGAGCCTCATTGTAATTTTCTTCTCAAACAAATGCACGTAGCAGCCACATCTCTTCTCAGAGATAGCTACCACCATTCGAGCAAGTGTTTTCAGTTTTGCAGTTTTACAATTTCATCCTATTTCATTATTCAATAGAAGATATTGTTCATTGGATATTTGTGTTATTCTTCATATCTCTGTGTTTGTTGTATTTAGTCTATTAATCAGTTCATTCCACCCCTAAATCCAGATCAATGGTATCGGAGCAATCTACTCTTCATTTATTTTTCTTCGTGCATGTCCCCAACAAGATCTGGGTACAAGAAGTTGGGACTCGAACCAATCAAGCCATTTCAAGATCGGTCACGTCGAGCCCGACAACAATCGATGGGGGACGAAAAGAAATATTATGGAGCAAGAGATCCTATTAAAATGTTTCTAGAGGAATCCCTTGCGCGACAAAGGAACGAAATGATGGACAAATTTGCACAGATCCTTCGACGACTGCCCATATGAGAAGAATATTCATCAAGCGGCCATGCAACCCCCTTCAAGGTACAGGTGAATTTTGATATTCCATTATTTGAAGGATTGATAGATGCGGATGCTGTAGATAAATGGTTGAATCTGCTCGAATGGTATTTTTCGGTCCACAATTTTTTCGATAGGGAAAAGATCAGTTTTGCACTCCTCAAGGTCGTTCCCCATGTTAAAGACTGGTGGGATACTTGCTCTGAGAAAAGGGTCGTATAGGAATCTGCAATGTTTGTGGTGGACCCTACATGGGATTCCTTCCGGGATGCCATTAAAGAACAATACTACCCTATTGGAAGCTACGAGGACCAGTACACCAGATGGACCACCCTATGTCAAGAAAGGTACCAGACAATACCATATTTCACCAATATTTTTCATACCCTGAACACCAAATTGGGTATCAAAGACTCTGAGTGTCATCTGGTGCTCAAATACTGCGGTTTTTTACACATATACATTCAAACAAAAATGGAGTTTCTGGACATCGCCTCATTAGGCACAACTTATAGATACACTGTTAAGATCGAGCAGAAATTCAAGAAGAAAAGACGAGAGTTTGGATTTGCAAACCCCTCACAGCCAAAGCAGAGCAAAGGCATCCCCAACCCACATAGAAAGGGACCAAGTCGAGATGGATGCCCTCAGGATAACCAGTCCAAGCCACAACACAAGAAGGGAAATGAGAATATGAAGAAGGACACGGGAAAATGGTGTGAGTACCATAAAAGCCCTTGGCACAACACCGAAGAATGTCGCTCCAAGCAGTCACTCATGGTCGAACTGAAGGCTTCCGAGTCAGAGGTCGATTTTGATTCTGAATCAAATCTTGAAGGAGGGAAGCAAATTATCAATGTTGAACCCATTGCCACTGTCGCTACCACCAAAGTCTGACCAAGTGAACCAGAAGAACCAGAGGAAGGAAAACGCCTCTTTCACTCGCAGATGTGGGTAAAGGGGGCTCCGCTTCATTTCATTATCGATAGCGGGAGTCAGAAGAACATGATTTCAGCAGAGGTCGTCAAGCGACTGGACCTGCTAATGACACCGCACCCACAACCCTACACCATTGGCTGGCTTTGCCAATGAAGAGATCTTTGAGTCAGCCAACAATGTCGTCTTCCCTACGACATCAAGCCTTTCAAAGATGAGGTACTGTGTGATATTGCTCCCCTTGAAGTTTGTGATGTTCTTTTAGGACAACCATATTTGTGGAAGCGTCATGATGTGTATGAGTCTAGACCCCGTAGTGTTATTATTACTTTGGGTAGACAATTGTACAGGATACCAGAGGTAGCGCCGCCTACTACTATTTCTTTAATCTCTACTAAGAAATGCAGTAAGGTCATCTCACAGACTGGGAAGTTTGTCTTCTTTGTGATCCATGCTCACAGTAAGCATAAGGTCACTGCCACGTCTGTGGCCTCTACACAGAGCCTCTCTTTGCAGCAGAAGCAAGTGGATGGGATCGTGGAAGAATATAGAGACATCTTCTCCTCACCTATAGGGGTACCGACACACTACCAAGTCAAGCATCTAATTGATCTGACCCCCAGCGCACCTCTACCTAATGGATGAGTCTATCGTCGCTTGCTAATGGAAAATGACAAAATCAGGTGACAGATCCAAGAGTTGCTTCAAAAGGGGCACATCAGACCCAAATACTCCCCTTGCGGAAGCCTGAATGTACTGGTGTAGAAGAAGGATGGGACGTGGCGACTCTGCACTGATTATAGAGCCTTAAACAAAATCACAGTCAGGAACCGATACCCCATTCCCAGGATTGATGACCTTCTTGACCAACTCAAGGGGGGGAATTTCTCCAGCAAGATTGACCTAAAGTATGGCTACCACTAGGTTCCCATCGAACCAACTAATGTATGGAAGAAAACCTTCAAGTCTAAAGAAGGTGTCTTCGAATGGCTAGTCATGCCCTTTGTCTTAACATATGCACCAACCACTTTCATGAGGTTGATGGATGATGTATTAAGACCCTTCACCAAATCCTTTGTGGTGGTATATTTGGATGACATCCACATCTTCAGTAGAACATGGGAGGAACACATGAGGCATATTCAATAGGTTTTCAACACTCTGCGGCAGCAAAAGCTATATGCCAACTTGGAAAAATAATCTTTTGGCATGAACAGGTTCCAATACTTGGGCTACATTGTTGATGAGCATGGGGTACATGTTGATCTAGCTAAGATCCAAGTCATCCATGACTGGCTAGCCCTGACCACACTGACCGAGCTTCAGAGCTTCTTGGGATTAGCCAAATTCTACCGATGGTTCATGTTGGGATTCTCCCATATTGCATGGGCCCTCAGCTAGGTGACCAAGGGTGGTGATAGGGCCAAGTTTGTGTGGGGGAAGGAGCAAAAATGAGCATTTGATGATCTAAAGCATCGCTTGTGCTCCGCTCCAGTACTCTCCTTGCCCAATCTATAGCAATCGTTTGATATTAAGACTGATGCATCTGACTATGTTGTGGGCACAGTTCTCACTCAACACAAGAATTTGGTGGAATACCATAGTGATACACTTTCTGATACTGTCCAGACATACCCCACCTATGAAAAGGAAATGTATTCCATTGTGAAATCCTGTCGTCAATGGAAACATTACATTCTAGGAAAAGAGATGATCATACACACTGATCACAGTCCTCTGCAGTTCATACAAACACATGGTAAATTAAAGAACAACCACCATAATAAGTGGTCCACCTACCTGCAACAATTCCATCTCAACATCAAGTATAAGATAGTTATCTCCAATCATGTCGATGATTGCCTCAATCAGCCTCCTGTGGCTGCACTCACCACTGTGCTCCATTCCTGTGGACATGAATCATCTGAGTGGCCCCAACTTTATCAGCAAGATCCAAACTTCGCCACCACCTATCATCTCTTGGGTACAGGCGCGTCTGTCATTGATTTTCACATTCAGGATGGACTCTTATGCCACCTGGGCCATCTTTGTTCCTACAAGCAAGATTTCAAAGCTGATTTGGGAAGCCCACTACAGTTGGGTGGCAGGACATTTTGGCATGGAGAAAAATGTGGCCATTCTTTAGAAACATTTTTATTGGCCAAAACTTCGATAGGACATCAGAAAGTATATCATATCTTCCACTGCCTGTGTCATTGCCAAGACAGCCATCAAGAAGCAAGGCTTATACACCCCTCTTCCTATTCCCGAGAAGCCTTGGGAATCTGTCTCAATGGATTACATGTCTATCTTGTCATCCACCAAGCAAGGAAATGGTTGTGTATTTGTGGTCGTTGATCGGTTTTCCAAGATGGCCATCCTCACAGCCTGCAAGAAGAATATCATAATGACAGATACTGTCAAGATCTTCTTCGAATGAGTGTGGGTCCACTTTGGGATACCATAGACCATCATCTTCGACCGGGACAACAGGTTCCTCAACACATTTTGGTCAAGTCTCTGGTCTCTGTTGGACACCAAGCTGACAAAATCCACTGCTTTCCACCCCCAAACCGATGACCAAACAAAGGTCACCAATTGGATGATTGTGCACATCCTGTGCATGTACAATTATAAGCATCCACGTACATGGGACAAGAGTCTCCCCTATGTCCAACACAGTTACAACAGGGCTCTCCATAGCTCCACCGGCAATAGACCATTTCAGGTGGGTCTGGGATTCCAACCCTTGGGACCCATTGATGTTGCACTTCCTCTTGCCACCGCACAGACAGACTCTTCCCATGATCAGTCTGTGATCGAAAAAGCCACCAGATTCATTGAGCGGATTCAACACATCCGCCAACAGGTCCAGGAGATTTCGTAGAAATCCAATGCTAAGTACAAGCAGTGCCATGATCAACATAGGGTACCACACTAGTTTCAGGTTGGTGAAAAAGTTTGGCTACATTTTCAGAAGGAGCGTCTTAGGATGCCCCATCGAAATCTTCACCCACTTCCTTATGGGCCTTACACTATCACCAAGGTCGTGGATAGAAATGCTTTTGAGCTCAACACTCCACCCTTCCTTGGCATGCATCCAATGTTCAATGTGGAACTCCTTTGACCATATTTTCCACCATTATTGGACACCTCAGAGATCGCAGAACAATTGACACCAACAAAGCTCAACCATGACTGTATGGAACAAGCATCCACTGATCAGATAGTGCACACATAGGTCAAGGGCATTCATCGACAGAGGATCCAGCTTTATCGGGTTGTCAAGGCAAGGCAACTCCTACACCAAGGCAAGTGGCTCACACGGGGCCAAATCCAGTAGAAGTTTCCTCACCTTACGGGGGAACTTAACGCAATGGACACCATTGCTTCCTAAGGGGGGAGGATTGATCCAGGTGGATATTGGTGGCCACCCACCTATTCAAACTGGCTCCTCTTGTCCATTTTTGTTCAACACATTCTTCTGTACTCCTTTGTAATTGTGGGTTCTACACTTATGGGGTTGTCTGAAGCCCCACACATCCTCTAGGTGGATACTAGTGGCCTCTTGCCTAATCCAACTGGCTTATTTTGTATGTTTCATGTCATCACATCTTGTTGTACTTCCAGGGTCGTTTTGGGGCCATAAACATTGTTTTTTTGGCTTGCCACAGTCAAATTGTAGATGGAGTTAGATTTTGACGGTGGAATGTGTAGCTCTCTGAAAGACCTTTCCAATAGGATATGAAGCCCCACACATCCTCCAAGTGGATACTGGTGGCCTCTCGCCTAATCCAACTAGCTTATTTTGTATGTTTTCATGTCAGCACATCTTGTTGTACTTCCAGGGTCGTTTTGGGGCCCTAAACGTTGTTTTTTTTGGCTCGCCACAGTCAAATTGTAGACGGAGTTAGAGTTTGACAACAAAATGTGTATTTCTCTGAAAGATATTTCAAATGGGCTATCACACGCCTAAAACAGAGGTCGTATGCAAAATTTACAACCATGGGAAGTTGAGGTACCAACTTACACCAACTTACCCATAGGGGGCCACATGAATTTTGGCGTTTCACCTTTTAGGGTTAGGTTTTTGGATGTCTAGGGCTTTGGCATTCATGAGTAATATCAAAAAGGCCTCTGGAGCCTCATTGTAACTTTTTACTCAGACGGATGCGCGTAGCAGCCACATCTCTTCTTAGAGATAGCTACCACCATTCAAGCGAGTGTTTTACATTTTTAGCTTATTTCATTATTCAACATAATATATTGTTCATTGGATATTTGTGTTATTCTTCATATCTCTGTGTTTATTGTATTCAGTTTGTTAATCAGTTCATTCCGCTCCTAAATCTGGATCACTAAGTATGCATAGTTTTCACATAAACACTATGCACCTAGTCACACATATCCTCTACACATTTTGCTAAAAGTGTAGAGCCTCTTTTGTATTAGTGAGTTACAATTGTTAAATTATAGTATATATTGGAATGTTATGTAATTATCTCATTTTCCTATATATATGATGTTTGCTATGTGAAAGGATGTAGTCAATTCATTAGGTTAGTTACTCATAGTTACTTGTTTCTAGTTCTAGACATGGACAATGCATATTATATTTCAACTATGAGATGTAATCATTGCTTTGCTTAATACAATGGGATTGAATTGTTGTTTTTCTCAATACAATGGGACCGAGTCATCGTTTTGTTCATTTGTATCTTGTTGTGATGTATCTCAATGATATCTACCTCGTTGTGTTTTCTACATATGCATTAAGTTCTATTTGTTTACATGAATGCAATTAAGGGTTAACTATCAAATTATGCACCTCCATTAATCTTCA
>SNQJ01S0103452.1:4022-34476 GCA_010110895.2 Picea sitchensis
CTTCACCAATATTCAATCTTTCCTTGGTAATCATGGAAACTCAAAAACCAACCGTCAACTAGCTCTGATACCACTTGTTCCGAAAAGATCTTTTAAAAACTATGGTTGAGTTTTAAAAACATGAGTTCATTAACCATCTAGGAATTTGATTAAAGAGGAAGAATTAAAGATGTAACATGACATCCATAATGAAATATACAGATCTGGAAATAAGCTCAAAAATCAGCAAACCATAACAACAAAATTTGTTAACAGAGTTCGGCAATATAGCCTACGTCTTCGGGCCTTTGTCTAAGTGGGTGAGGCTTTCTTATTTCTCTTCAAATATTCAAAATTACAACATAAAAATTCCAAAAGGATTACAAAATGATATGGTTGTGTTCTTCTACATCTCAAGAACCCATCACAATTGACGGCACTGAAAACAGATGAACGAAGCTCCCAGAAATGGCCTACAAAGTTGCTCTCCTCAATGGCTTCCCTGCATAAAAATGGCTTTGACTTTTCAATTCTTCAGCATTTTTCTATTCTTAACCTCCTTAGGCTTCCAATAACCTCTGGTTAATATAGACTTGAATTTGGAAACAAACTCCCAATTTCCCCCCAATATCTGGCCTCAAAAAGAGCTCTAGATCCTCCAATAATGGCCAAGATCTCTAAAAATTGGCTGAAAAATCAATAAAAATCTTATATTATAGTTAAAAACCCACTTTAAGGCTAAAATTAGGTGCAACCCCCGAATTCTCAGGCTATTAGTCATTATCGCACCCTCCATGTGTCCCTAGTCTAGTGCTAGCGTATTGCCCCCCCGACATAGGCTCCTGGTCATGTGGCCACGACCTATACCTCCACGCGATCAAATTGTTAGACCCCTAGTCGTTTAGCTCCTGGTTATGCACCTTTGTCGGTAGGCTATCCCAGTCGACCTGCGCTAACCCCACAAATCCGCACCCAAAATTTTAAGAGTGTGGTCCCGTGGTAAGGTCGTGGTAAGGTTCTATGCAAGTGTGCCGGGGGCCAGGGCCTAGCCTCAACCCTATTCTTCGTCGACGGAACACAAAGGTAACTTTAAATATAAGGTTTAAACCTTATATTACAAGAACTAAAGTGGGCGGGCTGGTAGCCCGGCCCTGCCAAAGCGCTCGCGTGAACCAGAGGTCACGGGTTCGACTCCTGTGAAGTCCAAACAATTTTTCCAAACAAACCAACCAATGGAGGGGTGCCATGTGGTAGCCCACAACTGGGCCACGTGGCACCAAAACACTTTCCCTCTAACTGCCATGTGTCAACATTCAATTCGCCCACCTGTCCGATATCACTGTCTAGTCAAAAAACCTGACACGTCACTGTACGGTCGTACAAACTGTATGGTCAACTACCACATCATCACTGTACGGACTGTACAGTCAGCAAAAAAATTTCATGTTTGGCAAAACTAACAGAACGCGATATCTTTCGCATACGATGTTTGTTTGAGCCCGTTAAACTCGTGTTGGGTTTGTAACGACAAGGCCTACACACACGTCCGTTTTGAAGCGATTCTGAGCACTTATATTTTTAGGCCTTCCTGGACCCATTGTGGTTCCTGATCCATTTTGGATAAAAAATAATGTCCTCGAAAATGCGGGAAATGAGAAAATTAGTTTCCAAACATAATTCTAAAATTGAATAGTTAGTAGTTTTTTATTTTTATATACTTAGTTAATTTAGTTTGGGGAATTAAACAAATTTGTTGTTTTCCCATTCTAAATGGATAATTGTTTATGGTTATGGAAGTTAATTTCCATTTTTTAATTCCTTCAATATAAAATAGTGAAGGAAAAACAATTTAGGGGAGTTTTTAGTTTTTTGGAAAGAGAACAAGGCTTATACACTTATGTACAAGTTTATGTTTTGATACATTATTCTTAATCTATTTAAGACTTTGAATATTGATACAAGCAATCGGTATTTGGTACTATTACTGATATTTGAGTTGTTTATTTTTGAAATCAAAGTTTTATCTGGATTATGTCTTGATGATATAACATATTGATTTAGTTAATTATTGCTAATAAATTAAATCAATTTGACACATTATTTCAGTGATTAATATGTATATGAGTTATTGTTGAGATTATAATTTTGTGTTAATTATTTAATCAGGTTTAGTAATTCGTTTTTAGTTGATATAATTAAACATTTGTTTTGAAGATCTATATCTTTAGAACATTGTTTGTTTTACTTAGATTCATATACTATTTAAATTTGGGCCTGATGATTAGATTTTTCTTTTAGTTTTATTATGCTTTAGTTAACTTATTTTACTTTCATTGTACATACTTTTCATTTAAAAAAAAAAATCATGTTTCATAGAGGTAAGTTTTATGTCAAATATAATTAATTTCTCTTTTTTATAGAGTTTAAAATCTATATGTATTTGCCCCAGATGGGGTGCCACGTAGCCCAAGGGAGGCCACCCATACCTCCCACGAAATTCGCCATAAATATATGGTCATTCGCCACCCCAAAGCCCATTCTTGGATAGAGGGCATCCATAAAATTTTGCAGAGGAAGGGAGAACAGCTCCCCCACGCCAGTTTAATGGAGGCCTCGATGATTAATTGTGGGAGGGTGACGTTGGGTACAAGTGGTAGCAAATCGGTCATGTCCGCCCCTCGATTAACTATCTAGCTTGGTCATGGCATTCACCACTTCGCCTCAACCCTCTATCTCCTTGCTCTGCTTGGGAATTTGGTTTTGGTCCAGTCAGTTCTCTCTCGCATCATCCACATTTTTTTTCACCCCCCAGGCTCCACCATGGCAAGAGAGAGAGAGAGAGAGAGAGTAAATCCCAGGCGAGGTCCTGCATGGTATAGTCATGCAGCAAGGCAGAGACGCCTGCACAATTTGGAGAGAGCTCTGTCCATCGATCAGACTCAGCGAATTACGCAGCCACATACACCTACAATGGCCTTTGTGGAGGAGGAATTCTCGGAGGAACCAATTCAAGTTCCACTGGAATCCCTCCTCTACATGGTCTCGGATGCCTACTTTCTCCCCAACACTAGTGTTGTTATTACAGGAACAACAACGACCGTGGATGGCATCACTTGCATGGTTCAGGAGGAATTCCCAAAGGAACCAATTCAGGTTCCACCAGAGTCCCTCCTCTACTTGGTCCCGGATGCCCACATTCACCCCAACACCGGTGTTGTTGTTACAGGAACAACAACGGCCATGGATGGTGCCACTTGCATTATTCAGGAGGAACTCCCCACCATTGCGCCTCCACCATTGAACCCAGTTGAGGATTGCGACCAGACTCCACCCAACCTCTTCATCCTGGAGAAATTGGAGCTTATTTTTGACATCATAGGTTATATGGCAGACCAACTCCATCGACACACCCTCATCAACAACCACATCGACATGTTGTTCGATGCCTTTTTGAACACATCAGCCAATCATAGGTGCCTGACCTGCACGCATCCCTACATGCTCAAGCTCGGTGATGGCATCCTTCATAGTGGTGCTCTGGATGGCAAGTTCCATTGTTCTCACAACCCCTTTAATGTTTAAATCGGAACAGTTCTTTGACCATCATTGGCACAATGAAGGAGCTTCTTTTCTTGTCAACCTGGTCTGGTACTCCGTTTATTTCTTTCCTAGTTTTAATTTTCAGAGTTTTTTAATATGTTTAGTTTACTCAGACAGTTCTGTCAGCACTACTAGCCGCCACATGCTCTGGTTTCCAACAAATTGGCAGGGCAAGTGGTGGCTGCCCTTTTTGGCCGAAAGCATAATAGGCGGCCACCTGTTTGGATTTCCACTAGTTTGGCAGAACAGGTGGCATGCCAATGACTTGTATCAGCTTTGTACAGTGACAACGCATTAATAAGGAATTACCCCTTTTTATTTACAAAAAAAATAAAAAAATCTATATATATTTATATGTAACTTGTTATTCAATAAAAGGTAAAAACTCTTCAATTGATTAGAAGGTGTATATATTTTGAATTTAATAGATTAGATAGTTTTAGGTAACTGGACCTAAACCAGTCAGAATTGACATTTACAACGGATAAGGATCTAATTGGGATCCTGACCAGGCGAATTCCTTCATGTTGAACATGGTCATATTTGACTATCAACAACGCCCAAGCACATTGGATTTAACTTGTGGAGCTAGGGGGGAACCTTGTTGTTCAGTTGTTGAGCACCCAACACTTCATCTTGGTTAGAGGGATAAGGAACTTGGGGTAGTCACATACCTTAGGATTGATGCAATTCACATCTAATCCCCCTAAGTTCAAGAGAGACATAAAATTAATTAAAATCAACCTACTCACATTGCAAAACATTTACATTTCCTTGCAATTTCCTTTTCAACAATTTATTTTCAAGTATTTTCATTCTTTCATTTTCGGTAAGTTACTTATATGTGAATATTTACATTGCTAAAGCATTCTTTATTCTTTCTTGCAAGTATTCTTTATTTCTTTGAGAATTCATTGTTTTAAGTGCAAATTTATTATTTGATTCATTATGTAAGTTATTCCATTCTTTATTTTAATTTGTAGAAATATATATTTTATTATGCATGTTTCAATAAGTGGAATTTGATAATCTTTAGGCACTGGTCTAATTGTTGTTTAGTAAAACAAAGGTTTGTCTATCATTGAAAGAGTTGCATTATTGCATTGTTTCTTTTCATTGGGTTCAGTCTCCCTAATTAATAACTTAATTAACTCCTATAACTTTAATAAATATTCACATAGTTTAATAGGGTCTACCCCCCTTGGATTCCATAGGAGTGATCCTAGACGGAAGGAGTCTAGATTGAGGTGATAGTGGGTCTAGACTCAGGTTTGTGCCTCCAAAGACACACCAAGTGGGTTGGAGACTTCTCCACGTTTGTAGGTGTGTATTAGGATGACAACACTACCAAAGGAGACTTGGATCAAAATGAGAAAACCTAACCTAGTGATGTCAAGGAACTTTTTAAAGTTGGTCGATTAATTATTTGTAGAACCCATTGAGTTGCTAAAAGGTGTAAAAACACACATAATAGGAATAACAACCATAGTCAACTTTGAGGTTATCAACCTAGTCGAAGGAACTAAATCATATGTAGGATTAGTTGAAAGACTTTGGGGTAGAAAAATTAAAGCAACAATATCCCTTGACAAATATAGAATAAAATTAAAGGGAAATGGTGGAAGAATAATTATAGCTTTGGACCCCAAGGAAGGCAAGCATTGGTTGGAACCTTGGGATTAATAAGATGAGATAAGAGAGATCAACCGATGCAAGGTAGGGAAGAATATGTCAAGTCAAATTCTAAAGGATAACTACACATGGGTTCACCCTTGTCTATCGGGGAAAATTCAGATACCAAATTATGTTAGTGGCAAATGCAAAACTATGATTTGAGAGAAATGAATCATTGGACTGACTATTGAATCCATTCCTAGGGATAGCCTCAATACATAATTTATATGAGCAACACCATCTATTTATGAAATAAAAATTATGTAGTATCTCAACTTAATACCCACAAATTCAAAGTTGACTGTATTCCCCCCACTAAGGTTCAAACAACATGAATCCCCCACTTGATATGTCAATGAGGTATCAAAAACTATTGGAGAACAAGGTCGATTGAAAATTTTGGTGCAAACTTTATAGGAAATGCTACTCATTAATGGGGTGCCCATACCCATCAACTACAAACTTGGACAACGACTTTGACATATTTTATTGAAATATTTGTACAAAAGAAATTAATAACTAGAACACAAATAAAAAAATTTAAGCTTGGCTTCAACTCAATAAAACATATTTTGGACTATGAAAAGGAATGGAAGAGGAATGGGTACCGAGATGAAAGGATTTGGCCACATATGTTTCCCAACACTCTGGAACACTTGCAATGTAAATGGTACAAGATTGAAGAAGCTAGAGGAGACTCGTGGAATTGGTAGAGTCTAAGAGAAATGATTATTAAGGGTTTCTCCTTTGTCACGATAGAAAAATAATTATAAGAAGTAGTCTAAGAGATACACAAATTTATAGAAAATATATCCAATAAGAATACATAAGACAAAGGCAAGTCAAATTTCAATACAAGGTTGTGGGGTGGTAGATGCTGGAGGGATCATCTTCGAACTCGGAGCGACAACTGGAACTTATTATGCATGGGGTCTTGGCATCACTTCCAATAACAAGGTAGAAGCTTAGGATTATGAAATGGGGACCCAATCACTCATTATAATAGGAAATTCCAAAACAATGATTAGTCATATGATCAAAAACTCTAAGCCAAGCGATCACCACTTAACATTAATCCTAAATCAAAGAATACATAGGAAACGTTTGTTCAATTCATGCATTTTTTATCATGTTTTGCATGAGTGTAACAAGGAGGTTGATCACTTGTAAAATCACGGATCAAGCCTTAAAAATGGGGGAACTATTGGTGAATGGAACCTTGTAATACTTTCCCATCCCTTAATATTTATCAATGGATATGACAAGTAGCATAGAAAGGAATTGTCACATGGTTCATTTTAAGGAGAATGACATTATAATTTCAAACCACAACATTCTGCACATAACATTTATCATCATGCATGTAAGTAGCACAGTGAAGCGATGAGAGCCTGTTAGCCACATGCGGAAGCCATTAATGTTGCTTAGTTATCTTCTATCAAAGATCCTTATCCAAAATAGGGGTGGGATAATGCTCTTAATGCGTGGTAGAATTTTTTGGAAGTTTTGTGTCAAGGCATTATGTTTCCTAGTAATTTTTATGTTGGTTTTGTTCCTTGTCATCTTTAATAAGCCTCCAACAAAACCTTCCCTGTAGAATCCTTTCATTGGAAATTAGATCATGCATTCACAACAGATTTCCAAGGGAAGTGTGTGGGATTCATATGGTCATGGGGTTTCTAGGTTACATAGTCAATTTGGTGCAAGGAATTTTAAGAAAGGAGGAACATCAAAGAGAAGAGGATAGTTATTATATGTAAAATTTGCACATTGCCTAATGTCGTACTAAGTGTCGCACTTATGTCACTTTTTCATTAAGTGTCGCACTCATGTACAGTTTTGTTGTTCAGTGTCGTAATTTCAAAATGAAACTTTCCTAAGTGTCACATTCATGTTTCATCACCCTGACACCATGGAACAACACTTTTTCATCATCCCTAACCCTTTAGGAGAAGAAAAACCCATTTTGGAGGTCGAAAACATGACTTGTTCCTTCAATTTTTGGCTTAGTTGGAAGGAGGAAGCCCCTCTTCTCATGCATAGGGAGCATCCCCCCACCTCATGGAATCACCTTAGTAGACCATTTGGGATCATCCAAGATGCCCTATATGCCACTCTAGTAGAGTGTCCTTCCTGTTAGCAGAGTTTTAACTATTTCCTCATTTTTCTGTGGGACAAGTTCCGAGTATATTTGGGTTGTTATGGTTTGGGGTGAATCATGAGCTAGATATATTCTAATTTGGGCAACAAATCCTAACCTAAGGATGAATAATCTCAAACTTATGCACCTAATTCTCAACCATTCCCTTGATTCCCTATGTTTGTTAAACCTCCCAAGCTCTTATATAAACTAGGCCTCTCAAGGTTGAAAGGGGGTTCATATGACAGATACCAAACTTTTGATATTAGACTTCAAGAATATTATTGCAGTGAACATAAGAGGATGGAAAGGAGAATCATGGAGGAAGCTTTCATCCCATTGTAAGTTCCATTATTTCTTATATATATTAACTTGGCCTATTTCCTCATTTCCATTGTTGTTTCAATTCATGCTTGAATGAGTGTAACTTAGTTAGGATAGTATTTACCTAAATTGTTGCCATTAGTAGAAGAAGAGGGTATTATTATTCTTTCACGGGTAGACTACATTTGGAGTTGGCTTAAATCGAACTTTAGAGTGGCAAAAAGCAACAAAGGACAATCGATGTAAATATGTACTTTTCTCTCGTTCTCCTTTTCTCTCTAATTTAATGTATGAATGGATGGAATTTAGGAATGTCAGGTACCATTTTGTTTTAAACTATCTTAGTTGAAGAAAACCCAGCTAAGGAGAACTCAAACTGTCCACAAGGTGATATTTCCCACAACATTTTTTTGTGACCATACTGGGGAATGAGTGTTTCCTTGGTTTTTAGCCTCTTGCATTTTGCATTGTTGATTTGAATACTTGCTTTATGAGGTTCACTTTGTTTTCACCCTCTTTGAGTAGTTTACAAAGTACTTTGTTAGCTTTCTGCTGAGTTTGGGATGAATATCACCTGTTTTGGAGCACTTCTTGGCTTGTTTAGAGTTAGTATCCCCCCCCCCTAGTGTTGCATATGTGTTATATTATTTGCACGACTCGAACTAAGAGGGGGGGTTATATTCTTTACATGAATAGAATGGTAAGAGGGGGGGTTATATTCTTTGCATGGATAGAATGGTAGGAGGGGAGGCCACAAGCCCCCCCCCTCGGGGGTTTATAGGGGGGTGGATCCCCCCTGTCCATTTTTGTGCGGTTCTCAGTTTTTGTTGTCAGTTATGGGCAGTTTTTTGGCACATGGTTTTTCGCTGATGGTTTTCTATTTCCGATTAATGAATTAGGGTTGTTTACCAATCCAATTCATTGGATTAGGGTTTTGAATGTCACTGGATACTATATGTATATTGTATTATAAACAATGTATGATGTGAATGAATATAAAATATGTTGGTTTTCTCGGTTTGGGTTTGCAGGGGAAATATCTATTTGTAATGTGTGTATTTTCCATAGTATCTTTTCTATTCTTTTATTGAAAATATGTTTGCAGTAAAATATTGTACAATGTTACAATCTACACCAATGGCCTATAGAATGTCCTTTCCTTAGGGATGCCCCATGTTTAACCCCTGAGGAGCATCCTCAATGCCCCCTGCTAGTGTATTAGGGAGGGTCCTCCTCCCTTTGGACGCCCTGTTCGCTTGATTACAGGAGTATCCCCCCTATTTCTGGACTAATTTTTGGCCTTTTCCCCCTCTGTTTCTTAGGTTTTTTTACTCAGGATTAGGCCTCGGGTCCTTGTTGGATTTATTAGGAATTTATTTGTTTGGAAGGTTTGTTTATATCACTCTTTTTCCTTTTGATATATTATTGTCTTAGATCAAGTTGTGAAAGGTCAAACATTCAAGTTTCATCCGATCCTTGAATGCAGTTTTGATTGTTAGTAGTTTTGATCTTTGGGTGTTTGTCCAAGCATTAGACTTTTGTTAGTTGCTTTATGAAATCTTTCAAGTTCTTTTATTGTCATATTTGAAATTTTGTTTCATTAACTTGGAGACAATATAGTGCATCAAACCCTATTTTTTCAGTTTTCTTTTTGGATTTTTTTTATCCATCAAGTAAATTCGAAATCTGTTAGGGTTTACTGCAACAATAATTCATCTCAAATCTTTTGGTTTTAAATCCCTTTTTAGAGTGATTTTTTTCTTTCGAACTGTCTGCTCGAATCAGTGTTAGAGGTCATTTCTAAGTTTGATTCTTTCAGTTTCGATCTGATGAATGTGTCTTTGTTTGGATCTTCTTTCTACTTCGTGTTCTTCTCTATATCATCCTTGAACTCTTTCATTTCATTTGAAATTAAAGAAGTATTAAGAAATTGTATTTGATTACATTGCTTTTCATAACCAAACAAAGAATATTTGATTGCATTCTACCTAACAACATTGTCTTGAACATCTTCTTGGGATTTAGGAATTGTTTTCGTTGCATTGCATTGGGTTTATGCATTTGGGAATGGAAAAAGACTCTTCTCCTTTCCATAGTTAGCATTCATCGAAATTGAATTTTTTTCATTTCATTTTTGTTTTGCATGGTTTTAAGATTTGAGTCCACATATCATCAGTTTCATTTCCATACCTTTGAGTTACGAACAACCATAAAATCAAAGCGCTAATTAAAATCCATCTAGAGATTTTTCTTGCTATGGCTCTACAAATCTAAATTAGATTAGTTATAGGGATTTGGAGTAGGTGGTGAAGATAAATCTCAGAAGCTATAAAAAATAAAATAAAATCATGAGTTAGGGAGAGAAATCTATTTTCCACATCATTGTCCTGGGTAGCCCTTATCACACAAGTGTCAATCAAGAGGTCACATCAGAGCCAATGGAGTAACTAACCCCGCTTCGTTGGTTTTGGTTTCGGTCCTACCCTTGCGTGTATACCCTACTGTCGATTATTTCCATGGGATTTTGTTGTTGTAAGTGGTAGACTCAATGGCCATAATCTTTAAGGTTAATACACAAGGTGATGGCGAAGGGGAAAGTCTTTGTTATACCTGGAACGAACATTGCTTAAACTCACTTGGGTTCCTTGGAGGGTAACCCACAATTGTGTCGTGTGGGAACTTGCACCAGGGTGTAAGCTTGTTAAGTAGGTCACCAATATAATTGTTCCACTCATTCTATCTCATCCCATTTTCATATTGATCCTGCGGCGTTGGATTTCATCACCAACTAGTGGTTTCATTGTGGGAAGGTTTGTTTTCTTTTTTGCTTCCTATATTTTTTAGCGAGTGTTGTTTGTTTTCCCTAGCAGACCTTAGGTTGAATCAGTTTATATGGCATCATTATTTGGAACTACCAACAAAGGAACCCCTTTTCCTGGGGAACATTTCATTTTTCCTTCTTTTGGAAACGTTGTTCCTCCTTATATTTCCACATTGACTCTTCTGAGACTCACTATCGAGCTACCAGTATGGTTGTTTTCCACTCAGGTGATATCAAATTCTCCTAGTCCTTTGAATGTAAGCCCCTCACCCCAAGAACATACACCTCATGTTGACCCTTCACCTTATTCGCCTATTGCGCCTTCTTCCCTTTCTTCTCCTTCACCAAATGAAAGCTCTGAAGTTGGTAACCAGGTGGATAAGAAGAAGAAGAAAAGGAAGATTAAGAAGAAGAATATGCAAGGAGCCAAACTTCCAACCACTGTAGGACATGTTGGAAGCAATCAACCAGTTACTATCAATCAGGCTGGGAATATTGATGAGGTTCATAAGCCTACCAAGACAACTCACAAACCCAAATTTCCTTACAAGATTTGTAAAGGTTACCACCCTCTTAAGGATTTCCCTGATATTCCCAAGGTTTTAGATGTGTGGTCCATGAGTTCCAAACAACCCATGTCATCAACCTTTGTAGGTCATATCGGTGACCAACCATCAACTAGTACTAGTAACGTTGGGGGAAAGAAAACTAGAGTCGAGTTTCCTTGTAGCTTATTTGAAGGTAGTCATCAAACTCACCTTTGTCCTCATATTGATGAAGCCTCGAAATTGTTGGAAGACCTTGTTGTTTACCAACAAAAAATTCCAATCGATTATCATATGTTTTCTCCCAAACCATCATTGGTTGATCAAGCAGTTGGTCCCACTCTTCCCTTGAAGAGTGAAGTCGAAGTGGTCAATCTAGTTCCATCATTAGTTAATCCCACTCTTCCCTTGAAGAGTGAAGTCAAAGTGGTTGATCTGGTCCCACCATCGGTCGATCCCACTCATCCTTTGAAGAGTGAAATCCAAGTTATTGATTTGATCCCATCATCAGTCGATCCCTCTCTCCCCTTAGAGAGTGTCRTTCGTCAAGTGGTCRATATGATTCTGTCATTGGTTGATCTCACTCTCCCCTTAGAGAGTGATATTCACCAAGTGATCGATCTAATCCCATCATCATTCAATCCCACTCTCCCGTTAGAGAGTGAAATAAATATCGCTCATGTTTTCCTTGTTAATATTGATTCTTTCGTACAAGGGGGCATCTCTCCTTCTATTATAGAACCTCGTCCAAGTAGTGAGGCCAATATTTTTTATTGGCATGAGATAACTAGACCTCGTCTTCCTTCCTACGTACCTTTCCAAATCATTGTTCAAGTTTGTGGTTGGGACATTCCTCATACTATTGTCGACAAAGGTGCTTCCGTTAGTATTTTATCCTCAATTGCTTGGAAAGCTTTAGGTTATCCTCATCTCATGTTGGTCACCCATAACTTGTTAGCTTTTAAAAAATAAATCATTGAACCTTTAGGCATCCTTCCATAGTTGCATGTTACTTTAGGAGGGAAAATTATCTATATTGATGTTATGGTAGTTCACGGCCCCTTGGATTTTACTTTTCTCCTTGGGAGAGATTATGTCCATGCCATGAAAGTTATCGTGTCCATTTTCTTTCAAGTGATATATTTCCCTCATAATGGAAAAATTGTGACTATCAATCAACTTTCGTTTGTTGGTCTTGCTTTGACTACCAGCCACCATCCTTCTCTAAATGGTCCTTATGTGAAAGTACTATCGCCCCCGCCACAGGTTAATTATGTGGCAACACATCCAACACCTTTAACTGCCGAAGAAATTGAGCCTCTCATTAGATTCTCATATTTTTTAGATTTAGATCTAATAGTTGACATAGTAATCTCCTCAATAGGGCTATTAGAGTATAATATGTTTACCCCTATTGCGGCCCTCGAAATGTATTCATTCCAGAGCATTATTCTTTTATCCAACGAAGATCTCTTGGAATCCATGATTGAGGTGTGTCCCTTGAAATGTATTCCTTCCATACCATTTTCCTCTTGGAAGCCATGATCAAGAAGAGGATGTGAGCATAGTTCTCTTTTCTGTGTCAATCTCGTTAAAAAATGAAACGGAGATTTACGAGCATAATTTTTATTCTCTGTGGCAAGCTCATTAAAAAATGAAACAGAGGTCTAGGAATCAAACCCAGAGGGTATGAGCATAGTTATATTCCTGTGTTAATCTCGTTAAAAAAATGAAACAATCGCCTCTTCCATTAAGTTGAGTCTTTCATTAGAACTCGTACCTGAACCTTTGCTTCATCCACCTGGATCATTTGATCCTCTTTCTTCCTCCCTCTCTGGTGAACATTTTTCTATTAGTAACCAAGAGTCTATTCCACTATAGAAAATGGTGATAGGAGAAGAGTCGGTGAATGAAATGAAGATTGGGGGGCATGTCTCCAGCCTTTGGTTATCATGTTGGAGTTAATTCGTTAGCTTCTCAAGCTAGGGGAAAATAACCAACCACCCACGGGTATCCTCCCTTGAAACCTTTGGACATTACGTTGGGAAGTTTTGAGCATGGTTAGTTTTTAGTTTTAATCCTGTTAAACAATGAAAATGGTTCCAAGCATAGTTTATTTTCTAGTTTCAAGCTCGCGAAAAAATAAAACCTACCCAAGCATAGTTTTATTTTTTTTCAAGCTTGTGTAAAAATGAAACCAATCCCGAGCTCAGTCTTTGTTATTTCTCATGCTCATAAATACATGAGAATAAGTTATCAAGTACAATTTTATCACTGTTTTGGACTTGTAAAAACAATGAAAATGTTCCAAGCATAGTTTTCTTATTTTCTAAGTTTTAAAGCTCACAAAAATAAACCTACCTAAGCATAGCTTCATTTTTTCAAGCTTGTAAAAGTGAAAACAATCCCGAGATTAGTTTTTGTTATTTCTCATGCTCATAAATACATGAGAATAAGCTATCAAGTACAATTTTATCAATCGCTTTTGGACTTGTAAAATCTATACAAAAATGAACTCTTTGGAGTCTCCAAGCTTCCTTTAAGACTCCCCAAACATTGAAAATTTTGTCGAGTGATCTTGTTTCCTCTCACACTCGTTAAAAGTTTTAGAAAGGGCATATTTCAAGCGATAGTTTAACCATTTTTCAGTCTCATTAGAATAACTTACGGTGTTAGCACCTTTATCCAAGCATGACTAGAAGAGTTCTCCCCTGCATTGTTTTACACTTTTTCGAGCCTAGGGGACTAAACTTACTTAAAAATTCCATCTGGAGTATCCTTTAACATATTTTCAAACTCTCACACATGAAAAGTCCATCAAGTTTACTTTCTCTGGACTCATAAAAATACATTGAAAGACCCATATGGGACCTGACCACTCCTTCCTAGGGTTCACTAGTGCTGGTTCTAAGGAGTCATCCAAGGATGAGCTTATACCAAGCATTTGTTATCCTCCTCAAGCTTGTTTAAAAAGAAAGAGGTACTTACAATCATGGTGGAGGGGGAATTTGGGAAGTAAAATTTTCTTTGGGAACCCTTATGACATCTTTTTGTCACCCTTGAACATGGCACATGTCTACATTATCTTGTGTAGTTGGGTAACTGCTTGTCTCGAAGTTACGTAAAAGACCTGGTTCGCCACGCTTCTACGTATCATATTATTTTGACTCCTTCGAAGAGAAACTTTGTTTGTCATCACACTATGGTGATCTTCACATTATGTTTTGATCCTTGCCTCATCAATTCAAGTGTTTCCAAGTCAATTGTCATACAGACAATGTTCAAGGGAAGTATCAACCTTACAACCACTATGTAGTATTTATACTTGTGTCAGTAGATGTCCACATTATTTCTATCATTCCACATCATTTCTATGTTTTGTTTTATGTCGATGATGGGGTATACATCATGGCCCTCCTTCACTCTGTCTGCTATTCTGCCGACTCCAACTCATTATCCAAGAATTATAATTAGAAACCAATCAATACCTTGGAACTTTGCATGCCTCAATGACATGTTTCCTCACATTTGACAATAGGTTTTACATTATTGACCTCTTATCAAATGATTCCATTAATGTTCGACATCATCTCATTTATCTGCACTTGCTAGAATGTACTAGACACCTTGGGGAATCATTGTTACTTCACTCATTTTCCTCGTGACTTCACAATGGTATACATTAATGACCTGTAATCAAGTGGTTTCTACCATTTTAGATGTCAAGACATGTATTCACATGGATAGAATCGTACCAATTTGGGATTTGTATTACAATTGGACTTTCAGTTAACCTACCGTTGTTATGTTCCTAACCCAAAGTTGTGATGGGAGAGAATTTGTACACATCAAGCTACATAGATCCGGTGACAGATTATATGTGTATATAAGTTGTTTCATATTGTAGCTCCATTGTGTACAACTGCGCTACAACTTGATCTATCATGGATAGGATCCATCAGGCTGCCTATGGCCATATCCTTATCGCTATGGATCTCATAAAATTGGCTCAATGACCATGTTTCGAGAGTCAACTTGTACCAGCATGGGTATGCTCCCTTGGGATGATATATATATATATATATATATATATATATATATATATATATATATATATATATATATATATATATATTGTTTGATGTTTGTTTGCAGCTTCCATCCATCTCTCTTATTCTATCACCCCTCGCATGTGTAAAATTTTTTGGCCATCGAAGTTTCTTTTGACCTCACATTTTAGGGGGAAATTTGTTATATGTAAAATTTGCACACTTCCTAGTGTCACACTTATGTCATTTTTTCATTAAGTGTCGCACTTATGTATATTTGCATAGTTGAGTGTTGTAATTCCAAAAATACACTTTCGTAAGTGTTGCATTCATGTTTCATTACTCTGACACCATGGAACAACACTTTGTCATCATCCATAACCCTTGAGGAGAAGAATAAACCCATTTTGGAGGTCGAAAACATGACTTTTTCCTTCATTTTTTGGCTTAGTTGGAAGGAGGGCACCCCCCTTCTCATGTATAGGGAGTCCCCCCCCCCCCACCCCTCATGGAATCCCCTTAGTAGACCATTTGGGATCATCTAGTACACCTTGTTTTCCACTCTAGGGGAGTGTCCTTCCTGTTAAGAGAGTTTTAATTGTTTCCTCCTTTTTCTATGGGACAAGTTCTGAGGATATTTGGGTTGTTATGGTTTGGGGTGATTCATGAGCTAAAGATGTTATACTTTGGGAAATCAATCCTAACCTAAGGATGAAGAATCTCAACCTTATGCACCTAATCCTCAACCATTCCCTTGATTCCCTATGTTGGTTAAACATCCCAAGCTCCTATATAAACTAGGCCTCTCAAGGTTGAAAGGGGGTTTATATGAAAGATACCAAACTTTTGATATCATAGTTCAGGAGTATTATTGCAGTGCACATAAGGGGATGGAAAGGAGAAGCATGGAGGAATATTTCATCCCATTGTAAGTTTCATTGTTTCTTATATATATTAACTTGGCCTATTTCCTCATTTCCATTGTTGTTTCAATTCATGCTTGAATGAGTGTAACTTTGCTAGGATAATATTTACCTAACTTGTTGAAATTAGTAGAAGAGGAGGGTAGTCTTATTCTTTTGTAGGTATACTACATTTGGAGCTGGCTTGAATCCAAATTCAGTGTGGCAAGGAGCAAAGAAGGACAACCGACGTAGACATGTACTTTTCTAGATCTCCTTCTCATTTTCTCTCTCATTTCATGTATGAATGGATGGAGTTTAGGAATGTTAGGTACCATTTGTTTTAAATTGTCTTAGTTGAATAAATCCCAGCTAAGGATAACTCAATCTATCTGCAGGGTGAGATTTCCCACAACAATTTCACTTCCCAATAGTAGAAGAATCTTGTGAATCGAGACTTTTAATGGATTCCTATGAGCTTCGAGAGATACAAAGTGATTTTGAAAGCCACAAATATCATGTCTACTATAACAGGTCCTCAATAATTTATCAATTGGTTATTGCATCAACTAAAAACTTGTATTTCCACACAGACATCAATTTTTTTGGGAAACACATTTCAAATTAAAAAACAAATTGAGGTGGTGGAAGCATGATGCAACCTTCTTGGGAATCTAGTCCTTAATATTCGTAGAGAAGAGAATTCAACTATGCCCTCTTAGAAAATGGTAGTGTTCAATTTGAGGAGAAAACAAGGGAGAATATATAGTGAACTAGTTTGATGAGGAGATGGAACCAACTGAATTGAAGAAAGAACATCCTAACACAAGTCCAAATGATGATGTCAGATTTTTTTCTCTTAGTTAATTTCTATGTATTGCAAAACTCATAAAATTTTAGGAATTTTCTATAGGATATAACGTTTCAAAGGACTGTGGACCTTTTGTATAAGGATGCAAGTATTTCGAGTTATAGGCTTGTAGAAGGAAAGTATATGGAATGTATAGTAGTTAGTTGCAAATTTTGGAACACAGAAGTGATGTAACTCTTGTTGTAGTATTGGATACAGTTATATCATAATATAAAGTTTCCCAATTATTGTTTTAAAAAAAATTCAAGACAAGGTTGACATCAAATTGTAATAAAATAACATGTGAAGAATGAGAGCAGAAAGTCCTTGCAACATGGAGAATTGAAATGGAAAATAAAAGTTTTATTGGGAAAAATTTTATATGGAGAAAAGATCATCCAAAGGTACAAAAATAAGTCAAGTACTACTAAAAGTGACCAAGCAATGTGACCCAAAAAAGAAGAGGGAGAGAAAATCAACTATCCACCTACTTACAATGAGGTAAAGGAGGGATAAAGAAAGCTAGATGAGTCAAAGGTGTTGGAGTGGATGGATGCAAAAATCAAAATCAAAGAAGTCGATATTTTGAATGATGGTTGACTTAGAAAGGCAAAAATTGGAGATTAACAGTTGGAAAGACAAACAACAGAGACAGACGACTTGTTAAAACAATATCATGATGTAGTTTCCCAATACTACAGAGGATTAAAGGGGATAGTCGAAGAGATGGGTGAGATGAAGAATGACATGATTCCTATTTGTAAACCTATTAAGAAGAAACCCTTCAAATTGGTACACAAATAAAAAGAAAATGTACAAAAGGAGATTGAAAACATGTTGGCAACATACATCATTTACCCAATAAAAAAGTTGGAGTGAGATAGCCCCATGGTTATTCAACCCAAGAAGCATGAACCTAAAAGGTTGAGGATTTGTGTTGAATTTAAGGGACTAAATAAAATAACAATCATAGATCTCTTTCCAACCTTGTTTGTAGATGAAATAATCAATGAGGTAGCAAGCCACAAGTGTTACTCATTCATTGATGTTTTTTGGGTATACAATCAAGATCTAATTGCAAAAGAAGATAGAGAAAATACCACATTTGTGACAAAGTTTGCATCATTTGCTTATAGAGTGGTGACTTTTGGACTGAAAATTGCCCCTATTATCTTTTCCAACATTGTAGTCAAAGCATTTCAGAAGTTTATCTACAAAACCATGGTTGTATACTTTGGCGATTGGAACATTTATAGTTTACTTAAAATTCAAATACATTGGCTCAAGATGATACTTGAAAGATGTCAAAAAATCAAACTATCTTTGAATATAAGAAAATGCATATTCACTACCCCAATTGGCATGGAAATAGGTCACGTAGTATGCAAGGATGGAATTAAGTTCTACATGGCTAAGATGAAATTTATGCTATATTTAAATCCTACCATGAACCCCAAACATGTACAATTTTTTCTAGGACAATTTATTAGACACCATTCAAACATCATATTCCCTATGGATGAGTTGTTGAAGAATGTTGTAGAATTTATCTACAGTGCATATTGCAATGATTCTTTTCGAAAGACTAAAGAGAAAGTTAGTCGAAGCTCCAATCCTTATATTTCCCAACTAGATCAAGAAGTTTCACATGCATGTCAATGCATCCAATGTAGCAGCAAGGTTTGACTTATCATACCCTGCGAAAGAAGGCATCGACCACCTTAACTCCAATGCTAGTTAAAATTTAAACAAGGTTGGAAGGAACTATTCAACTAGGGAGAGAGAATGGCGTGGAACAATATTTTCCTTGCATAAATTTAAGCACTTTTTAATGGCTAACCCTTTTATTTTTTACATCTACCACCAAGCTCTTAACTACTTCGTTAATAAGTGAGTTCATTAAGATCAAATCTACAGATGGCTCTTATTATTATAAGAATTTGAGTTTGAAGTAATAGTCAAACCAAAAAAATCTAATGTAAGACCTAATCATTTATCAAGATTCAATACTAGAGAAGGACCTACAATATAGATGATGATTTTTCCAATGCCCAACTATTCAAAGTCAAAGCTACTCCCAAAGAACTTGTAGAAATTGTTTAGTTTTGGAATACAAAGCTCCTCAAGAGTTACTAGAGAAGAAAAAGGAAGTGCTAGTTATGAAATCTACACTATATACCATGATTAATTGATTTTTATATAAGATTGGTCATGATGATGTGATTAGGAGGTGTGTTTTGAAGCATGAAAGGGAAATTATAATTGATGAAGTACACTATGGTCCTATAGGTGGCCACTACCATGTAGATACTATAGCTAGAAAACTATTTCAAGTCGGAGTTTGGTGACCCACATTGAACAAATATTATAGAGAAAAAATCAATAAATGTAATAAGTGTCAAAGGATAGGTTAATCACTAAGAAAACACGAGACTTTATTTTACTCAATCAAACCAAACCTAGCCTTTCATATTTGAGCCATTGATTTTGTGGGATCATTCCCTAAGTGAGAAAGAAGAACAAAATCTAACTATATTATCATGGTAGTCGAATATCTCACAAAGTGGGAAATAACATAACCAGTCGAAAGTTATATTGTTAGAGTGCGCAAATGGAGATAAGCGTGTTTTTTTTTTTCATTAACAAGATACACATATAAATACATGATATTTGACATTTCTATTCTTTTTCCAAGACATCTCTTGGAATCCTGATGAAATTTCCTATTACTTTACTATTCATATTTTGTCAAGTGTGTAACCATAACAGATTATGTTTCCAACATTCCCCCTTAATCCGAAGGGGTGTATGTGATTCCAAGAAGAGAGATGAACTCTAGAAGTGGAAATTTGTTGATGGTTGAATGTGCTCTCTAAATCTGGTGGTTTTGGGATGACCACAAACCAAATGTCTAACAGAAGTTGATGTCCTCTACTAAATGGTGGTGGTGGTTTAAAGAAGACCACAAACCCTGGAACTTGGCTCTAAGCCTCAATTGTTCCCGAAAAATTTCCTAACTTAGCTAGAATTTGATGTAAGTTGATGTCTTTTGCTAATTGGAAGTGCTCTCAAATGGAAATTTAAAGACGACCACAAACTATTGTCTAGCAAAAGCTATAAATATTCTACTAAATGGAGGTTTAAGGATAACCACAAACCAATTTGGTGGTTTTGGATGGCCACAAAACAAATCATGCCCGCTTGTTACTGCTCAATTGTTAAGACTTCGAAACTTGAAGCATGATTGTCAATCACTGATATTATCCCCCCCTGTCAGGTACAAGGTGAGAGGATGAAAATATTTTCACCGTAAAATGTGTCAATACTCGAGAATGAATTAGTCGGTATGACTGATATATTTTCTTGATTGTTGATAACCATTTCCAAGAAGTCATCCATCCATAGTGGTTATTTACTCTTCCATATTTCTTTCATTTGGAACATTTGTCTGAAGGATGACTATGCTTTCCACAATGCCCACAAGGATGAATATCAAAACATTGATCTTCCATGTGTCCAACTCGATGACAATGTTAGAATTTAGGAATCTTCTCTTGAACTGGAGCCTATGAATATGAACTTTCTTGAAGCAATCCAACACTATGGAATTCGATCAGTTTAGTATAATCTGGAATATGAAAGACAAATTCCTTTTCATATCCAATACATGTTATATGCTTATTATCTTTGATTTCTTCCCAAGCTCTGATGATTGTCTTAGAAAGAGAAAGATGAACTTGTTCATGCACAACTTCATCTCATTTTGACTTGTATCTAAAGTTGTCTCATTAAATTTCTCATGAGTCGGTTATTGATATGAATCACCATCATCATGTTCTTCAAAAAGAGTGTTGTTCTGAACAAGGACTAGTTTAAAATGTTGAAGATTCTTTTGTTAAAGTTCATCATGAAGAAGTTGAGTCTAAATTTTAAGTCGTTCTAGTTTGGCCTGCGAATCTTGCAAACAAGTTAGAACATATTGAAGAGTTGTTTTGTCACTTTTGATTGTATTGTCCACGGAAGAGAGTATTGGAGTGTTTAGTAACTCTAATAATTCCTCAACTTGATCCATTTAAACACTGACTTGGACCTCAAAGGGTTTCTTGCAACTCCACCCTTTAACAATCAGACTCTATAATGCAAACTTAGAAAATGAAGGGTGTTAGCTTCTATCGAAAATGCACCCATATACAAAATCATATTAAAATACACAATAATGATCAAACCATAATGTATAGATGTATACCAAATCTGTCGTTGGAAGCCGTCAATATTTGCATCACCGTGAATTGTCCTGTAGTTTCATAGGCTTACAGATCATTTGTTCAAACTTCAAAAGTTTCTACCCTTGTGGAGCACATTGTTTTGGAATGTTACAAACTTCTATAGGTTCATTTTCTGCTCATATATCGACCATAGAGGCTTCAAACTCAATAATATCTTATCTTTCATAATCAATTTTACTATTTGAAACGATTCTATGAAGACTGTGATTGTACTCCACATTTGGTGTAGAAACCATCGACGTGCGCAGACATAATGTACCTAATGAAAATTCTTTGAATTTGTATGCATGGTCTTCCTGCATATGTTCAATCACCTCTATGCACATTGCAACATAAAAACCATGAAACCGTCGATCAAATTTAGTGATGGACCCTTCATATATAAAGGCACTTTCGAAAATGGTCATTGTTAATTGAGACTTATGATCCACATTAAGTTTTGAATGAAGGAACTTAGTAGAATGAATAAGACTTATCTATGAAATGTCGACACCAACAATATATACCAAGTCATTTTTATGTTCTAACAAAGCATGAAATAAACTTCCAAATCCACAACCTAGATCAACCAAGGACTCTGCATGAGACTCCACAAGAAGGTGTAATGCATATTATGCTCTTTGTTTTGATAAAGGTGGAATATTCCTCGTTGGTCTAGTGTTTGATTATGGTACCATATTAAGAGACATCAATTTAACTGTAAATATCTAAAAAATTAAAAATTATTCTAGACAAATCGTGGAAGGAATTCCAGATTAAACAATACATAGTCCAAGTATTTGCAAAATTATTCAAAATTAAAAAATTTGAATAGAGAATTATATCCAAACCCTTTTCTATGGGAACTTCATCTCCCACAACAAAATACTGGTAAATTGACCACCTCGAGATGGGGGACAAGATTGGGATATGCGGTCATGTATTCTAAGCAGTTTTTGGTTACCCAGTCCCTACTTAAAGAGTTTGGCACGATAGTGGAGAAAATATACTTAGTAATGTGGGTGTTCTTAGGTTGTTGTCATTGTCAGAAACCCTCGTGTGCCTCTATTCTATGTGAATATCCTTAGTTGTCGTGGATATAGTCGAAAGGGATGAGCAAATGCCAAATGTAATAACTATGAATGGGAAGTTACTGGACCCAACCATTCATGTGAATAAAGGATACAATGTTATTGTGGTAGTACATAACCGAGTGTAGTATAATGAAACCCTTCATTAGCATGGAGTTCGACAATTTTTCATAATGTCAACTAATGGACCTAGTATGGTTTGCATGACTGGTGGACCTAGAAGGGTTTGCATGCGAGAGGAGAGGTGGTATGATTCTTGCTTTGGGTTCTAGGGTTCCCAACTTCGTTTCTTGGAATGATCCCAAAGGGTGCAAAAAACACAACGGTCATCCACGTAAGAAGAAAATCCTAACATGTGGATGGTCATGTGTGCACGATGTTTTCATCCTAATACACACCTACAAATGTGGATAAGTCTCCAACCCACTTGGTGTGTCCTTGGAGGAACGATCCTGAATCTAGACCCATTGTCACCTCAATCTAGACTCCTTCTGTCTAGGCTCACTCCTAGGGAAGCCAAGGGGGGTAGACCCTATTAAACTATGTGAATGTTTTATTAAAATTCTAGGTGTTAATTAAGTTTTTTATTAATGTTACCCAACCCAATGACAATCAACCAATTCCATATGCAATATTTTAATGACAAGAAAACCTTTATTTTACAAGTAGACCAATGCCTAAAGATTATTAAATTCTATTCATTAAACAAATATTCCCAAGAAGGTATCTTTACAACTTGAAATAAAACAATAAATTTATCCACAATGATTCACAAAATAACTTTACATATAAACAATTACTTCCCAAAGAATTAAAGAATGCTTGAATAGGAAATAAAAAATAATGTGAATAACTTGCAGAAAATAAATAGAATGTAAATTCTTGAAAATAAATTATTGAAATAAGAATTGCAAGTGTTTAGGTTGCTCTTAGTTAGTTTTAAGTTTCTTTTTAACTTAGTGGTTTAGATGTGAGGAGTTGCAAGCCTAAGCTATGTGACTACCCCAAGTCCTTATCCCTTAGCCAAGAGGAAATGTTGGGTGCTCAATAAGAAGAACAACAAGGTTCTCCCCTAGCTCCACAGGTTAAGTCCAACGTGCTCGGGCACTCAACAGGGAGGACACTTAGAGCCGTGATTGTCTAGCCTCCACAAGTCATCTTATTTTAGTGGTCAAACAATAATAGAAATGGGTGCCTAATTAAACTATCCACTCAATCCTTTTCCCTTTCTTACTACCCAAGATCCACAAAGTGACAAGGGGAGCGAATATGGGGCAAAGGAGGGGTAAATTTGTTTACTTTTCCAAAATAAAATTTTAAGCACTAGTCAGCACGATTTTGCGGGATGGCATAACCACTCACATGCAAGGTGTGGACAAACAAAAAATTGATTAAAATAAATAACTTAAACAAGATAACCACACTAATTTGGCACAAGGTGGAGGACAAAGCCTTCCGATTTTGTGGCAAAGGTGGACAAAATTAATTAAAGCAAAAATCCAAAAAAAATATAATCCTAGCTGGCACGATTTTGCAAGGATGGCAGAGCCAAGCACAATGAAAAGTGTGGAAAAACAATTAAAATTACTTTACAGATTTTAAACTTGGAAAGAAAAAGAAAATGCAAGCCCAAGAGACTCTCTTGGGCTGCTTACAATATTTTTAGAAAGTGAGAGAGGGAGAGAGTGGGGCTTTGCACCAAATCTTAGTAATGTTCTCTTGAGCCTCTAGTTTCCTATTTTGGGTACCACCTCTTCTTTTTATGATGAAAACCTGCATAAAACAACAAAGAAAGCTTGCTGGAAAATACTAAAAATCATCACAAAATGTTAGTTTTGAGTTAGTATATGTACATAAATATTTACAAAAAAAATATGAACTTAAAGATTGAATTTTTTAGCAAGATTTGAATGATAATATGAGCAGAAAATAAGTAAATAGAAGGCTAAAATTAAAACAGAAAATTATATGGAATGAAATGAATCCTTTGGAGTTCCTCCTCCAAGCTTTGACAACTTGCAAATTTGTAAACCCTTGCTATGCAATGAGGCAAGAAGGTGAGATATTTTAAAAGGCCTACAAAATACTTTGCAAACACTAATAAAAACAAATCACATAAACCTATAACAATACTACTACAGATTTATCCCTAGCAAAATACTTTGCTTAGTGTTCTTCAAGTAAAACAATGTGGGACAAAGATAAACAAAATCTACAATGTTACCTCACCAAGAGAAAATACCATACAAGAGAATCCAAAAGCACCGAGAATGCACCAAGAATACCAAAAGAACACCAAGAGATCCTCCAAAGCTTCACTTCATTGCTCCAATAAAGGTTACCAAATGGCACCAAAAATTACAAGAGAAAATGGGAGAGAATGAGAGAGAGTGGGGAGAGATTTTGGCATAATAGAGTTGTTGTGTAAACTCATGTCAAAATGAGGAGAAGGGGCTTCCTTTTAGAAAAGGGAAAGATGAGAGACCCCTCTTAGATGGGTTACAAGTGTCACCCATCTAAGAGAGAGAGAACAAGTCAAGGAGGGTGCACTTTTAAGGTTTTGGTAGTGAGTTAGGGTTTGATGGGTGAGGTGTGAAGGGGGGGAACCCAGTTCCTCTTGTTAAAACATGAGGTTAGTCTATAGGAAGGGTTCACTTAGGGTTTTAGACACGTTTTCACTTTAATTTTTATTTTCCCTTAAGTTCATGAAGAAGGGAGGC
The DNA here is from genome assembly GCA_010110895.2 of Picea sitchensis. Lineage (NCBI taxonomy): Eukaryota > Viridiplantae > Streptophyta > Pinopsida > Pinales > Pinaceae > Picea > Picea sitchensis. The sequence goes on from SNQJ01S0103452.1 coordinate 28,983, forward strand.
ACACTTTTCACTAGGGAGACTCACTTTTGGTTGTTGACTTGGGATGGGCGGGTCTTCTAAGTGGATTATCACTCTTCCAACTTAGGAAATACATTACAAATCATTTTCCCACTCTCTCTTGTGACTTTAGACATTTTTACAATTTTTTGGCTTTTTACCTTAGCCAATTATTTGTTGACTTTTGATTGACTTGGACTCCTCATGGACAATGACCAAGAAAAACTTGTCCAATTAAGTTGAATTTTGGTCCAACGGTGCACGGGGTCATAAGCCATTTGATTTTAGTACTCACACTCCTATACAAAATCCATAAGGACCAATTTTTTACATTTTTAATAAAAAATAATTAAAATTTCCAATTTACGGAAAATTTTAATTATTAAAAAATACTATCAAAACCTAACGGAATTTCACAAGACTCTAGGAGATGTCTAGCATGGTCATTTAAAATATATTTAGACCTTATTCACCCATTTGGCTCGATCATTAGAACGTATTTCACCACTTTGGAGGATTATTGAGTGAAAAACTCAAGAGTAATTAAAATCGTTGAAAAGCAAGATTAATTACCTGAGGAAAAAAACACTCGATGAGAGAACTTCCCCAATGATAAAATCCTAGGAAAATAAATTATTAAAACTTGACCCATGCTAACATATTACAAAATTATCCCACTTAGAGGAGCATACATTATGTGGACATAGAAAGAAGTGTGGGGGGGCAAAATTGCCCTGTTGAGCCATAAGTCTTCAAACTTGTCGTACCACAAGGTACATATCTTCATGATACATGACATTGACACCTAGTTGAAATAGGTGGTAAACATCTAGCTCCACATAGGGACATGTGCTCAATCTTTGGGAAGGAGAACATGTAAGAACCTTCGAATCTACAAAACAAAGTTCTCACCAATAACCAACATAAGTACATGTGTGGAAAGAATATTAAATAAATTAAATGGCATTGACAATAACCAAATAAATGGAATGATTATACAGTGAACTATGTACATAAATGAAATAATGACAAAACTGAAATAATCAAGGGAGAAAGGTTAGAGACATGTTACAGAGGGTGCCCCTTTGGACACCAAATGGTTTATCATTTGAAAAATAGCTTGAGGGTTCACCATCCAAATGGCTAAGATGGAAAGAATTAGGACCGACCATGTCATGAATGAAATAAGACCTCAGATATTTGAAACAGCATTGCCCAGGATGACTCGTTGAATTTCATTTTCCAAGCCTGATCAACTTGGAGTTTTTTCTTGAGAATAGACCACCCAAGAAACATGTGTCTTTCTGTATTCAACCAAACATCGCAGTATATCAAGGCTTGTAAATTTTTTATGAATTTATGAATTAGACTGCCATGATGGAAGGCCAACCATTGCTCATAATGATCTGGAATTTGTAAAATGAAGTCGGCCCCCTGTTCCCATTATCTTGTATCGAATAATTTTATGGTTGAGAGGTTGGAAGTGGAGCTATCAAGGAAACTACTTCATTGTTCTCGTCAAGGTTGTCGAAGATCTTCTTTGACGAGATGGGTTTTTCAGAAGGTAGGTGGGGATTTGAATTATCTGGATATTCAAAAACTTGAAACTTAAATTCCTCATGATCAACCAATGACTCATCATCAATCTCTTCCATAATTTCCAAATGAAATTCTTCTTTATGCTCTTTGTGAAGTTCTATCTCTATAAGATTTGAATATCCAATGTAATTACTTGCACTGGAAAGGTGAGGTTTCATGGTTTTTAACTGATTTACACAAATGAAATATGTGGATTTAATAACCTCTATTAATTCCTTGATGGGAGTATCTATCTTAATATCGGAACCGACTGTTTTTATATCTGGAGGTTCCTTCTCCTTCCATTTTTCCATAAAAGCATTAGTCAATTCTTTGTAAGTTTTAACCTGTTTATCCTTAAGTTTTGTAAACCAATCAATATCATGATCATCAAAGGACAAGATAAACAATTTCATTCCCACATATTCATGCCAAACAGTGTTACACCCTTTAGCAAAGAAATGAGAAATCATGTAAACATGACGCCTAGCATCAACCACATTATTACCTTGAAAACAAGGAAACTTTTGTAAAGCATTTTCTGGAATCACATGTGGATAACGACTTATTGCAGAAAAATCAATAGGTCTATAAGTCGCATAAGCGCTGATTTTGGAATTAGATAGTCAAAGGACCACTATAGTGGATGTTAGGAGTTGGGTTATATTAGGTACACAACTTAACTATGAAATAAAAGTAGAAGAAGACTTATAAGCATAAGAACAAGAGTGATTCCAGGAGGGGAAAATGGCACAAATGGAAAGATATAAGGAAGTTTCTCATATTTGGGTCATTCATATACAAGTTTGGAACATGCACACAAATTCAACCTGACCCTATGGAAAATTCAAGACTCCTCCATGCAAGAGAAGATGATCATTTGATAGAAATGAAGCATGTCAACAACAACAAAACAGACATTGGAAGAATAATGTGATTTTGAAGATCGACTAAAGATGATTACTCCCTATATTTATAAAGTCTATATCAATGAAACAATAAAATCACCTCAATATATTCTGATCTGGATTTAGGAGCGGAACGAACTGATTAACAGACTGAATATCATAAACACGGAGATAGTAAGAATAACACAAATATCCAGTGAACAATATCTTCTATTAAATAATGAAATAGGCTGAAACCGTAAAACTACCGAACTGAGACTTGCTCGAATGGTGGTAGCTATCTTTGAGAAGAGATGTGGCTACTACACGCATCCGTCTAAGCAGATTGGATTACAATGAAGCTCTAGAGGCCCTTTTCATATTACTCATGAATTCCAAAACCCTAGACATCCATAAACCTAACCCTACAAGGTGAAACATCAAAAGTCATGTGGGCCCTATGGGTAAGTTGGTGTAATTTGGTACCTCAACTTCCTAGGGTCATAAATTTTTCATACGACCTCTATTTTAGGGGTGTGACAGCCTATTGGAAAGGTCTTTCAGAGAACTACACATTCTGTCGTCAGACTTTGACTTTGTCTATAGTTTGACTATGGCGAGTCAAAAAAACAATATTTAGGGGGCCAAAACATCCCTGGAAGTACAACAAGATGTGTTGACATGAAAACATACGAAATAAGCCAATTGGATTAGGCGAGAGGCCACCTGTATCCACCTGGATAATGTGTGAGGCTTCAGACATCCCCAGAAGGGTAGAACTCACAATTATAAAGCAGTACATAAAGACGTGATGAATAAAAAATAGACATGAGGAGCCACTTGGAATAGGTGGGTGGCCACCAATATCCACTTGGATCAATCCTCCCCCTTAGGAAGAAATGGTCTCCATTGCGTTGATTTCCCCCATCAAGTGAAGAAACTTTTGCTGGATTTGGCCCCGGGTGAGCCACTTGCCTTGGTGTATGAGTTGCCCTGCCTTAACAACCCGATAAAGTTGGATCTATTGTTGGCGAGTGCCCTTGACCTATGTGTCCACTATCTGATCGGTGGATTCTTGTTCCATGCAATAAAGGTTGAGCTCTGTTGGTGTCAACTGTTCAGTGATCTCAGAGGTGTCCAATAATGGAGGAAAATATGGCCGAAGGAGGTCCACATTGAATATTGGATGCAGACCAAGGAAGGGTGGAGTGTTGAGCTCAAGATCATTACTACCCACCGCCTTGGTGATAGTTTAAGGCCCATAACGAAGTGGGTGAGGCTTCTGATGGGGCTCGATGAGGTTATCCTTTTGCAAATGTAACCAAACTTTGTTGCCAAACTGAAACTGGTGTGGTACCATGTGTTTATCATGTCGTTGCTTGTACTTAGCTTTGGATTTCTATAGAATCTCCTGGACCTATTAGCGGATGTGTTGAATCCTCTCAATGAATCCAGTGGCTTTGTTGATCGTAGACTAATCAGGGGAATATTTGATCTGTGCGGTGGCAAGAGGAAGTGAAAAATCAATGGGTCCCAAGGTTTGGAATCCCAGACCCGCCTGAAATGGGCTATGGTCGGTGGAACTATGGAGAGCCATGTTTTAACTATGTTGGGCATATGGGAGACTCTCGTCCCATGTATGGGGATGCTTAGAATTGTACATGCGCGGGATGTGCACAATCATCTGATTGGCGACCTCGGTTTGGCCATCGGTCTGGGGGTGGAAACAAGTGGATTTTGTGAGCTTGGTGTTCAACAGAGACCAGAGACTCGACCAAAAAGTGTTGAGGAACATGTTGTCTTGGTCAGAGATGATGGTTTGTGGGATCCCAAAGTGGACCCAAACTCATTCAAAGAAGAGCTTGGCAGTACTTGCCGCTGTGACATTCTTCTTACAGGTTGTGAAGATGGCCATCTTCGAAAACCGATCAACGACCACAAACACGCAGTCATTTTCGTGCTTTTTGGATGACAAACCAGACATATAATCCATGGAGATAGATTCCCATGGCTTCTCGGGAATAGGAAGAGGGGTGTATAGGCCTTGCTTGTTGATGGTTGGCTTGGAAATGGCGTGGGAAATGCAAGATCTGATATATTTGTTGACGTCATGTCGAAGTTTTGGGCAAAAAAAATGTTTCTAAAGAACAACCGCAGTTTTCTCTATGCCGAAATGTCCTGGCACCCAACTGTAGTGGGCTTCCCAAATCAGCTTTGCACGCTCACTTGTAGGAACACAGAGATGGCCCAAGTGGCATAAGAGTCTATCCTGAAGGTGAAAATCAGTGACAATGGTGCATGTACCCAAGAGTTTATATGTGGTGGTGAAGTCTGGATCTTGCTAGTAAATTTGGGGCCACTCCGATGTTTCATGTCCACATGAATGGAGCATAGTAGTGAGTGTAGCCACAGGAGGCTGACTGAGGCAGTCAGCGACACCATTGGAGATACATGTCTTATACTTGATGTTGATATGGAACTGTTGCAGGTAGGTGGACCACTTCTAATGTCGGTCGTTCTGCAATTCCCCCCGTGTCTGTATGAACTGCAAAGGCTTGTGATTAGTGTGTATGATCGTCTCTTTCCCCAGAATGTAATGTTTCCATTGACGACATGCTTGTACAACGGAATACATTTCTTTGTCATAGGTGGGGTATTTCCAAACAACATCAGAGAGTGTCTCACTATGGTATGCCACCGGATGCCCGTGCTGAGTGAGAACTGCACCCACAACATAGTCAGATCGGGCATGGAGAGTACTAGAGATGAGCACAAATGATGTTTCAGATCATCAAATGTTCATTGCTACTCCTTCCCCCACATCAACTTGGACCTACCACCATCCTTGGTCACCTGGTTGAGGGCCCAGAAAATATGGGAGTATCACAACACGAACCGTCGGTAGAAATTAGCGAGTGCTAAGAAGCTCCGAAGCTCAATTAGTGTGGTCAGGGCTGGCCACAGATGACTTGGATCTTAGCTGGATCAACATGTGCCCCATGCTCATCAATAGTGTATCCCAGGTATTGGAC
>SNQJ01S0103460.1:30074-57995 GCA_010110895.2 Picea sitchensis
GTTATCAAACTGTTTACAAAATCTGGGAAGATATTCCCAAGATGAACTAAACTAAGAAACTAAAATGAAACCAAAATATTTCAAATATCCTCTAACTGTTCATCAAATCCAATGCAATTTTGAATTCACCTGTGTGGCGACGAGGCTATTCAATTATGCCAGCTTGGAATTTACAACAGCCGTGGCTGATTCCACATTTTTAAACAAGATGGCGCCGATCGTCTTTTGTTTTTTATTTGTCGCTTGTAGCTTGGCCTTTTGACTGGTCAGGGATGCAATCTGGTCCTCTAGTGACTGAATCTTTCACTGGAGTATTGGAACATCATTATAATATCTCTCCGACCACAAATTGCATTGATCACAGGGTGACACTGTAGGTTTAGATAGAGCAGGAGAGGATTTAGGCAAATGACCAAGGGTTTCACAAGGCAACTTAATGCCTGGGTAGTTAGGGTCGTTCTGTAGGCAGGGGGTAGGTTTGACACAAATTCATACGAGGGTTTGGTACACAAACCTTGATCTCGCTCACCACAGGTTTGTCGAGCTATGTAGGATTCGAATCCTCGAAACCATTCCGAGCAACAAAATTGCTCCAACAATCCCCGTGAAGACTCAAATGACAGACAACGATAAGCTTAACAAGCCCATAATGAAAAAGGCTACTATCAGCTCGGTGTCTTTTTTTCTTCTTCGACATTTTAAACAGGCTTCGATGCAAATAATAGGGCATATTGAGAGAGTATCCCATAAAAACCATAAGCAAACGCAGGTGGTGGAGGGACACAAACCCATACCGACCTTCGCAGGTCACAAATTGATTGATTATCATCAATAAATCATGCCAATGTTGTTTGAGCATAGTTACGGGCATACCTCTATCACAGGAGGTGATTTTGCGCGAATGGAAGAGAAGTGTCCATGGGACCTCCTCGACTTTGCAATTATTGGACCATCGTTGTCCAGTGGAAGGAAAACCTGTAGCAAGATTGATAAACTATTCATCAATTTCCAATTGTATATCGCCGACCTTGGCTCGACAGCCATCAAAGGTCATGGAAAACTGTCGAGCCACGCAAAGGTTAAAACCCTTGAAACGTTCCACAAAGGTAAGCCATCCACTGTCTGCCAAATCATGGCGGGCATTATCAAACATTAACAGGGTTTGTTTGCCATTGGGTTCAACTCGCACGACTGGTTCCATGGAGTTGAATGCATGGTAAGGGAAGAGTTTGAATTCATCAACACACAGTAACAGAGCTACCCGAACCAACAGCAGTGAATCGAGCCAAAGGGGTAGGCATAAATGCGTGCATGCGAAGGTGGAATCATTCACTGCCATGCACGATAGTTATGGTAAAGTACAACCGCCGATTTACACATCTGTTCAAACAATCATAGCATAACTCAAAAACCATATCGTTTGGCCAACCAAAGAATCAAATGGTGAGTGTTATGCCAACGCTCCAAATCAACTTTAGAGTATAGTTTTTAAACCATCGACATTCAACGTGAAACCAACACCAAATGTTAGCCATGCGCCATTGTATAAATGTTTAACCAATGTGCCGAACGAATTCATAATAGTTGACAAGCCAAAAGTTATAAAAAGATTAACATAAGGATTATATCATATATATAAACACAATTAACCATAACCCCTATGTAGACTAAAAGATGAGGCGATTCATAAAAAGTAAATCCAAATGCTCAATGCCTTACAAACTCAATAAAATCAGGTTATGCAATCAATATAAAAATGGTCAATGAGCATAGTTTAAAAGTCCTTTCAGCCACATAACGATAAACAAAAGGTAAGTGCAATAGTGAATATCGATAAAACGATTATGACAGTTCAGATAGTGATCAAAATGTTACCTCGAAAGGAGAAGTTTTCACGCTTACAGTCGTGAAAACTTAATGAAAACAAATTTGTAGATGTCGCAAAAATAAAAGTGTCGTCTATTTGAAAGATGCGACGAAAAACTTGATGTTTGCAAGACACAAGTGTAGGCAGCTTATAGATGATAAGAAAGAGTGAGTTGGCTGCCAACAATGGCGACACACTGGAAGAAGCAGTTATCTCTGTAAAAGTAACAAATTCAGATTAGGACAGCCAAGAAAATTTCAACTCAAAAATAACAACCAGAAAGTCGCTCAAACATCATCCCAAAAAATAACAAACTAAAGTCATCCAAACATCATCATTAATCATTTTTCCAGCAGTGTTCTAAAAGATGAAACCACAATACCTAAGATCAGTAAGTCATGACATTAAAGATAAAATTTTCAATACTTTTGGCATACAGCCATCACATGTGTCCATAGCCTTGGTAGGGTTTCCATTTAACCCACCTACATCCTGTGATCCCTCGTTAAGAAGTTTTGGATCGTAACAAAGGATACTAAAGAGGTTTCTTTTGCTAATTTTCATATATCTCCCACATTGTTACTGCTACGGGCATGTTCAAGATCAATGGTTGTCTCTAAGGCTTCATGCATGCATTTACCCATCGCTAGGACTGCCTTTTAAAGATCCCAACGGGTTTTGGCAAGACTTCCCAATTTTATTAGTAATTTGTTTTTTATTTTATATATATATATCTTTTTTTTTTTTTTTTTTTTTTATATTGATATTTTAAATATATTTTTTAGGACCTCATCAATTTTTTAGCATCACCTTATTTAGATCCGTAGATGTTTTATTTACAAAATAGCTTCCTAAGACAGAGAGACATCCTCTAAGTCATTCCTACGTTAATAGATTGTTTAAAAGATAATAATAATAGATGATCATGACAAGCTCTACTCAGAGATCGAAATCAATCAAATTCTTTCAAACAAATGATTTTTCCGGCTACTGTGATAGAAATTTCAAAGAATAAACTATTGATGTTTGTAATGACTCTCTTAGAAGTTATTTCAGCTGGTTGAACTTTTCTGTTTTCCTTGTCTGATCAGTTCAAAAATTCAGGCATGTGTATTTCAATAGCAAAACTAGTAAGTATAAGGGAGAAATCAAAACAAACCAACAAACAAAAATTGAAACAACCAACCAAACAAAAAAACAAAAACAAATATGCATAGAAGGTCCATCTGAAAACCTCATGCAACAAAACCCTTGGGAAACTGGGGTAGAAAAGATCCCATTTGATGGAAAAGCACCTACCTATGGTATTCCTTTGGTTTGGTTGATTTAGCTTTATTTATCTCTTTACTTTCCATTTAAGATTTTGATGATGATAATTTTATGGTTTTTAAAATAAACGTTGAACTAAGAGCAAAGAGGAAAGAGATCAAGGGGACTTCCATAAATACCGTGATAATAGTTCCCTCGGCAGGTGCCCAATTTATGCCTTCATGACTGCATTATTACAAAGAGAAATAGTGATAAATCAAACTAAAAGAAAATTCCATTCCTAAACCCACCCTAACTATTAAACAAATCAGATATTCATTGAAGTCATGTTTCACCAGCCATAGTTGGATTCCACACGTGAATGGAAACAAGATCAAGCATGATTAAAAAGAATGGTAATATATCAAAATGAAAGGAAATATATCACACTTACCTTTATAATAATCATCTAAAAACAAAGTAAGTATAATATTACCATTTCCTCGGATATACTTGTTGTACGAATCCTCCAACCACTGCGCAATCTTGTCATGATAAAGGTCATAATGGTATATTGGGTGAGTGGGTGGTTTTGAAAAACTCGTCAGATTATGAGGAAATGGACAACCACTTGGCATCGGAAATGCCCCATCCCTCCTATTTAAGTACTCATTAATTTCTTTACATGGAGGATCTAAAAGAAATATTTCACTTTACTCTAAGATTCTTAGGTAAAAATAAAGAAAACACAACTTTGTCTCATTATGAAATTCTTTTCATATAAGGAATATCTGCCAATTTAAGATCCCCGGCTACTAAAATCCTGGATGCAAACCATGATTGTCTTTGATTAAATGAATATATCAATGGAAAGATCATCATAGAGGATTCATGCAATCGATTAGATCATTGGTCTGAATGTTTCCTTCTGGCGCGATTGGTCATTTCAAAATGTGAAGCATAAACATTAAGATTCGAGCTAAGCAAACAACGAGTATGAAACTTAGAAACGCTCTGATCTCCATAAATATAGTGCATTTCTTTTCAACAATAAACTGTAAAATCATCTCGCAACATAACCTTTTCCCATGTGAGTGATGAAAGGAACGCTTTTACAAAACTTAAGTTTATCAATGTTATGGTCGGAATTAATTTCACCAAAATTTAGCATATCGAAGGATATGGATTGTGGTGGAAAAAGAGTAGGATGTTGTAGATAAGATGTCAAGACCACCAGAATATAGGAATAGATCAAGATATAAAGACTAAAAGGAACTGTAAATAAGTAGATAAAAAATAACTTTGAACCATGATAATCAAATAAATGGTATTCTCAAGACAATTCCTCTCTCACTCTCTTTAAACCTCCTTACCTGATTTGCAGGACGAATTCCTTAATATAATATGATCATATGGATTTCTTGTGTGATAGATAATCCAAAATTTATGTGACCAACATCTAGTCTCTTCTTGTAGAACAAAGTGCATTTTGAGGACAAAGGTTTAAAGTTTCTTCTTCTAGTTAAGGTGAACGCCTTCTATAATCATATCATAGAACATTCAAGTAAGATTTTGTTGCTTGCTGTTCTTCATAAATGACTGGTTTTAGCCGTTGATTAGAGTAATGGAGTTACAAGAATGAGGGTATTCACCTTTGAGCCGGTATTAATCATCTTCCATATTAGTCTTAGCCTGAAAATACAATGATGCAAAGGAAAAACCAAATTGGTTTTCAATAAGAACCTGGTCAACAGATTCTACCTCCCTGGCTTGTTCAACATTATCGAAAAGAATTTTTCTCTCTCTTGGGCGTAAGAAAATTGTTCTCGGGTAAATTGGGTGATAGGTTTTGCAATTGGTTCTTCATTCGAGATTGAACATGACTGGATGGAATGGATGTAAGCATCATAGAAGAGATTTAATGCCAATTTCATGTCATCAGGATTAAATTTACAGAGGATGTGATAGACTCTTGTCAAAAATTCTTCTGAGGATGGATCGCCATTGATTAGCAAAGTATGAAATTCTTCACATAATTGATCAAAAATCATAAATTTCAAAAGTATTCAGAAACGTGATCTACAAATTGGAAACCAATCAAAAATGTGGACATGCCAGTATGATTCCAAACTATTGTTTGATTCGGACTCTAAAAGTAAAAGCTAAAAGTCTGCATAAAACTCCTCACCAGATGTCAGTTTGATGCATTTGCACCAAAATTTGTTAAGGTGGTCTTTAGCAGATGTATTTCCTTCACCATAAAAGGTGAGTTATGATGTTTTAGACCGGCTCCTTGGGAACACGGTAATGAGAAGTTGAAAGCATTGCTCCAAATACGTTGATTTGGGGAGCCACGAGGGAAATTGAATAAATTTGAAATAAAGTCTCCTACAAGTCCAACTTGTCAATCGACCCTCCTTCTAGCCATTTATCGGGATTCCATGAAAATGACCACCCATCAACTGAGAGTGGAACTGGTCCGAGGGTGTCTAAATAACCTAAAGTCGCTTGAATGAACCAATTTAACGCAGCTTTGAAGCGGCTCCATTATCCATTCTAAGGTTCTAGGAAAACCAAAGAGAAAACTAATCTAAACTAACTAAACTAATTAAAACAAATAAAACAAACTAAATCCAATATAAAAACTAAATAAACAAACTAAACTAACTAATCTTAACTATTAAATAAACTAACTAATCTACTAATTACTAAATACTAATTAACTAATTAATACTATACTAACTACTATCCAAAATATAACTTATCTACAAAATATACACTATCTACAAAATACAGATTTAAAAAACCTCGAAAACTTACTGTAATCCGCCTCTAAGATGTAGAAAGGTATTTCTTTGATTTTATAATTTTATAACAAGAAATAAAACTTTACCTAAATTAAACAATCTAATATACTAATTCTATACATATATCTAACTAAACTTATATCTTAAACTAAACTACAAATGACAAACCGAATTGAAACTCCAAATTTGTCCTCGTATGATGACGCCGGTCGGTCGTGGAGGGAAGGAAATCACACCGATAATCCAAAAGTTTCTCGAACGAGCAGTCAGACTACTTTAAGTTGTGTGACCCGACAAACAAGACATAAAAAATCATAAATAAATTATATTGATTTTATAAATCCTAATAAGGGAAACTCCGCTATGCAAAACGATAATTAATAATTCAACTTCTATGATAAGAGAAATCTGTCATTCACAACCGAATCAAGCAATTGCTATGCTTTTTAAATAATCGGAAAAATCGAGCATGGATTATATTGATTAAATCATATCATTTTTAAAAGACTAAGATAGCTAAAGTGAGCCATAACTAAAATGCAAATAGATACATTACAAACATGACATAAAACAAAAATATTGATATCATGAAAGCTAAAGTCAGAAAGCGCGTTAATATCACCCTCATTCTCAACAGATTAAAATCTATATCCTTTGTTCTCCCAATTTAATGAGGATCATATTATTACAAAATACTGCGATGAGGTGCCTTTTCCATTGTGGGTAAACCTCCTTGTGGAAGTTATCAAACTGTTTACATATTCTGGGAAGATATTCCCAAGATCAACCAAACTAAGAAACTAAAATGAAACTAAAATATTTCAAATATCCCCTAACTATTCATCAAATCCAATGCAATTTCAATTTCACCTCAGGTGGCTTAATTTTAGGCTATTCAATTCATGCCACTTGGAATTTAAAACAACTGCTATTGATTCCACATTTTAAGCAAGATGGAGCTCTACTATCTTTGTTTCTTATTTGTCACTCTTGTAGCCTACTGGCCTTTTGACCCAGTCGTATCGCTTAACCGGGCCCTCTAGTGACTGAATCTTTGACCGGAGTATTGGAACATCATTATATAATATCGCCTCACCATGAATTGCATTGATCAAGGGTGACACCGTAGGCTTCCAGATAGAGCAAGAGAGGGTTTGGGTGAATGACGGGGGTTTTCACAAGGCAACTTAATGCCCGGGTAAAGGGTCGCCTCCAGAGGCGTAGGTTTGACATAAAGTCAGCACGAGGGTTCGGCACACAAACCTTGACCTCGCACACCATAGGTTTGTCGACCTATTTAGAATTCGAATCCTCGAAACCATTCCAAGAAACAAAATTGCTAAATAACTCGCGTAATCTTCAAATGATGCATAAACGGCGTTTTAACAAGCCCATAAATGAAAGGCTACCATCGAATCGGTATTCTTTTTCTTCTCTCGACATACTTCCAAATGTGCTCGGCTGCGTACAATAGGGCATGTTGAGAGAGTATCCCATAAAACCATAAGCAAACGCACGTGGTGAAGGAACATAACCCGCACCGGCCTCAAGTCACAAATTGTTTGATTATCATCAATAAATCATGCTAACATTGTTTGAGCATAGTTACTGCATACCTCTATCAGCTGTGGAGGCAGGATTTGGCGCGGACTGGAAGAGAAGTTTCCATGGACCTCCCTCGACTTTGCAATTCTTGGACCATCATTGTCCAGCGGCAGGCAAACCCATTAGCAAGACTGATAAACTCTTCATCAATTTCCAATTGTATATCGTCAACCTTGGCTCAATACGTACCATCGGCGGTCATGGAAAAATGTCGAGCCATGCAAAGGTTAAACCCTCGAAACGTTCCACAAAGATAAGCCATCCACTATCTGACAAATCTTGGTGGGCATTATCAAAAATTACCGTGGTATGTTTCCATGGCATTGGGTCTAACCCAAACGACTGGTGCCAGGGAGTTGAATGCATGGTAAGGGAAGAGTCTGACCATCATCAACACATTACGTAGTCAGAGTCTACCCAAGCAACATCAAGAATCGAAAGCCAGCAAGTATAAATGCTATCGTGCGAAGGTGTTGGAGTTATTCACTGCCATGCATGATAGTTATGTTAAAGTACAACTGTCGTTTTACACATATGTTCAAACAATCATGATATAGCATAGTTCATAAACCATATCCTTTGGCCAACCAAAGAATCAAATGGTGAGTAATATGCCAACGCGCCAAATCAACTTTAGAGTATAGTTTTAAACCATCGACATTCAACGGGAAACCAACACCAAATGTTAGCCATGCCATTATAAAAAATGTTAACCAATGCAAAATAACTTAATTCATACAGTTGATGCTTTGGTTATAAAAAGATTAACATAAGGATTATAATTACATATATATAAACACAATTAACTATAACCCCTAAAAGGCATCTGCTAAAAGATGAGGTAAGTCATAAAGTAAACTTAAATGCCCAATGCCCATAAACTCAATAAAATCAAGCTATGCAATCAAAGTAAGAATGTCCAAATGAGTATAGTTCCAAAAATCCTTTTCATCCACATAACAATAAACAAAAGGTAACTGAAATAGTAAATATCGATAAAAAAGATCATGACAATTCGGGATGTTGATCGAATGTGACTCCGAAGGAGAAGTTTTCATTCTTACAGTTGTGAAAACTTAATGAAAACAAATTTGCGGATGTCGCAAAAATAAAAGTGTCACCTATTTGAAAAATGTGACAAAAAAACTTGATGCTCTGTATGACACGTGCAGGCAACCTATAGATCTATAAGAAAGAGAGTTATCGCCAACAATGGTGACATTAATCGAAGAAGTAGTTATCTCTGTCGAAAGCAACAAATTCAGATTAGGACAACTAAGAAAAATTTTAACTCAAAAATAACAACCGTAGAAAGTCACTCAAACATCATCATTAATCATTTTTCTCAGCAAGACTTTAAGATATGGAAACCAATAATGTAGCCTTTAAGATCAAGTCACGCACATTAAAGATAAAATCTCCAATATTGTTGGCATAGCCACCACTCCCAAAGAAATTCATAGCCTCGGTAGGGTTTCCATTTAACCCACTGACATCCTCAGATATCATGTTAAGAAGTTCTGGATCATAACAAAGGACATTAAAGAGGTTTCTTTTTCCCAATTTTTCATAATTCACATCATTACTGCTAGCGTCTGCTCTAGCAATTCTACGTGGGTTGTCTGGTGCTATGTACATGCATTTCTACTCACCTTAGGACCTCTGCTCTCAAAGATCCCACTCTGCTTACAAGCACTTCCTACGTACTCTTTATTAGTAATTTTTTTTTTCTTTATAGATATACTAGATGATGCAGGGTGATACTGAAAAATCTTGATATTTTAACATATTTTTCGGACCTCATCAGAATTTTAGCATCAGTCCTTATGTAGATCCGTATATGTTTTATCATAAAAACAACTTCCTAAGATGTGAGACATCTTCCTGAAATATTCCTTTAAGGAATAGGGACATCGTAAGAATATAATGGATGATCATGACATGCTTCACTCAAAGATTGAAATCAACAACTTCTTTCAAACAAATGTGATTTTTTCCAACATAGATATAAATTTCAGCAATAAACCATTGATGTTTATACAAAATTTCTTAGAGGTTATTTCAGCGAAGGAATTTTCCATTTTCCTTTGTCCTAATGGGGCCCAAAATTCATGTATGTGTGTTTCAACAACAAAACTAGTAAGCATAAGGGAGAAACAAAAACACACCAACGGAAGAAAAAAATTGGAAAAGCAAAGAAATCCAAACAACAAAAACAAAAACAAATATGCATAGAAGGTGCATCCAAAAACCCCATGCAACCAATCCCTTGGGAACCGGAAGTAGAAAAATCCTATTTGATGGAAAGGTAGTCCTACTCATGGTACCTTGGGTCGTGGTTGATTTATTCATTTATCTCTTTACTTTCCATTTAATATTTTCTTTTGCCGGGATGATACTTCTGTTTTTGAAAATAAATGTGGAACTAAGAGCAAAGAGAAAGAGATCAAGGGGAATTTCCTGACAACATCTGTATTATGGTTCTCGTGGTGCACCCACTTGTGTTTATGACTGCATTATTACAAAGAGAAATAGAAGAAATCAAACCGAAATAAAATCTATTCCTAAACCCATCCTAACTATTAAACAAATCAGATAATTAAATGGAAGTCATGTTTCCAATGTAGCCATCGGCGTAACTCCAATCCTGCAATGGAAACAAGATCAAGAATTATTAAAAGAATGGTAATATATCAATTGATGTGGAAATATATCACATTTACCTTCATAATCATCATCTAAAACAGTAAGCATGATCCTACCATTTCCTCAGATATTCTTATTGTACAAATCCTCCAACCATTGCACAATATTGTCGTGATAAAGGTCATAATGGTAATGGGTGAGTGTAAGTAGCTCTTTGAAAACTTGTCGATTATGAGGAAATGGAATAACCACGCCTGCTACCGAAATGCCCCATCCTCCTGACAACTCTCTAAGTACTCATTAATTTCTTTACATGGAGGATCTAAAAGAAATACGTCACTTCTAATTTCCAAGATTCTTAGGTAAAAAGAAAGCAAGCAATAACTCTTGTCTCTTTTTATTATGAAAATTTTCATATATGAATATTCAAGCCACTCTAAGATCCTATCAAAATGGGATGAAAACCATGACTTTGATGAAATGAATATATCAATGGAAAAGCTCATCATAGGAGGATTCATGCAATCGATTAGATCATTGGTTTGAATGTTCTTCATGCAATTATCATTTCTAAATGTGAAGTATAAACATTGAGATTCAAGCTAAGCAAAGAACAAATATGCAACTTCTTAGAATGTTTGATCTCCATAAAATATAGTGCATTGTATTTTTCAACAATAAACCGTATAAAATCATCTCGCAACATGTCCCTCTTCCATGTGAGCGATGAAAGTGAACAAGCATCAAATCCAAGTTTATCAATGTTATGGTCGAAATTAATTTCACCAAAATTCTAGCATATCGAAGGATATGGATTGTGGTGGAAAAGAGTAGGATGTTGTAGGTAGATGTCAAGTCCACCCTAATCTAGGAATAGATTAGATATAAAGAATAAAAGGAATGAGAAATCAGTAGATAAAAAGAATCTCTTGACCTATCATAATCAACAATGGTATTCTCAAAAAAATTCTCTTTACCCTTTAAACCCTTTTACCCGACTTGGTGACGAATTCCTCAATATAATATGATTATCTGGTTTTGCCTTTTGTGTGATAGATAGTTAAAAATCTATGTGACCAACATCTAGTCTTCTTCTTGTGAACAAAGTGCATTTTGAGGATCAAGGTTTAAAATTTCTTCTTCTAAGTGTGTAACTTCTTCTCTAATCAAATCCATGGGAGTACTAGAACATTCAAGAAGATTTTCATGTTTAAGTGTTCTTCTATAATGACTGATTTTAAATGTTGATTAGAGCATGAGTTACAAGAATGAGGGTATTCACCTTTGAGGTCTAGTGGGTGAATCACCTTCCATACTAGTCTTAGACTAAAAAATACAATGATTCAGCGGAAAACCGATTTGGTTGTCACTAAGAGCCTGATCAATAGATTCAACCTCCCAAGCTTGTTCAACATTATCAGAAGAATTTTTCTCTTCTATGTAAGAAAATTGTTCTCAGTAGCTGAGTGATAGGATTTGTAATTGATTCTTCATTCATGATTGAACATGAATGGATGGAAGGGGATGTGGAAGCATCATAGAAGAGATTTAATGCCAAATACATGTCATCGAGATTAAATTTAAAAAGGATATGATAGACTCTTTTGTCAAAAATCCTTTTGAATATGGATTTTTGTTGATTAGTGAAGTATGAAATTCTCACATAATTGATCAAAATCATAAATTTGTACATTTAGAACGATCTACAAATGGAAACTAATAAAAAATGTGACATTCTGGAAAGGATTCAAACCATTGCTTGATTCAACCTCTAAAAGTAAAAGGAAAAAGTCTGCATAAACCTCTAATATCAGATGTCATGTTTGATGCATTTGTACCAAAAATTGTTAAGGTGGTCATTAGTAGATAAATTGCTTTCACCATCAAGCAAGGCGTGAGTTTGATAAGCGAGGACCTGTTCCGGGTTGGGAACATGGGGTGATGGGAAGTTGAAAGCATGTTCCAAACACGTTGATTTGGGGATCCATGAGGGAAATTGAATAAATTTGAAATAAAGGATCCTACAAGGCCAACTTGTCAGTCGGCCTTCCTTCTAGTGCCATTTGTTGTTGGGCGAAATTGTTCGTCCGTCATTTGAGAGAGTGGAACCGGTCCTGGGTTGTCTAAACAAAACCTGCCATTTAGAATGAACTAATTCTCGAATGGTTTTAGCAGCCTTCTGCTAGTCAGTCTTCCTAAGGTTCTATGAAACAAAATAAAAATAATTTAAACTAACTAAGCTAATTAAAACAAATAAAACAAAACTAAAATCCAATATAAAACTAAATAAAACAAACTAAACTAACTAATCTAACTATTAAAAAAAAATAACTAATCTTACCATCTTATGTATTGATAAACTACTAACCAATACTCATATAATTAACTATTACCGTAACATAACTTCATCACAAAATATACACATTTACAAAATATAGATTTAAATAAAACCTCGAAAACTCATTTGCAATCAGCTCTCAAGACAGAAAAGGTATTTCTTTACCTTTATAATTTTATAAACAAGAAATAAAACTTTACTAAAATTAACAAATCAACATATAAATTAATTCCTATATATATCTAATTAAACCTATATCTAAACTAAACTACAAAATGACAAACCTGACTTCGAAACGCCCCTAAATTTGTCCTGCGGTATGATGACTTCCGGGTCATCTGAGGAAGGAAACTCGCAGACCGGATAATCCAAAGATTCTAGTAAACGAGAAGCCGCAAGGCTTCAAGTATGATTATAGGACAACAAGACATAAAAATCATAACAATTATATGGATTTTATAAATCTATGCAATAAGGGAACCCGGTTATGCAACTTATGCACTTTATAATTCAACTTATGAAGAAGAGAAACTGGCCATTCACAAACTCCACCGGCAATTGCTATGTTTTTAAATAATCGGAAGACATTAGATATGGATTATATAGATTAAATTATATCATTTGCAAAAGACTAAGAGAAGGCAAAGTAGTCACAACTAAAATGCAAATACATATAAACATGAGACAAAATGTTGATATCATGAAAAGATAAAGTTGTAGCATAATATCAATTTTTGTCTCAGTTTGTATTAAACTTCCATATCCTTGTTCTCCTGTGAATGAGGATCATATTATTACAAAAAATAATAAGTATTTATAGGTTTCCACAGGGTAAAACCTCCCCGGTAGTTATCAAACTGTTTACATTATCTGGAAAGATATTCCCAAGATCAACTAAAACTAAGAAACTAAATGAAACCAAAATATTTCAAATATCCTCTAACCGCTCATCAAATCCAATGTAATTTCAAATTCACCTCAGTGGGCGAATTTAGGCTATCTAATTATGCCATCTTGGAATTTGCATAATAGTCGCTGTAATTGATTCCACATTTTTAAACAAGATGGATCCTGTCGTCTTTTGTTTCTTATTAGTGGCTTGTAGCTTGGCCTTTGACTGGTCAGGGCTGCAATTTGGTCTTCTAGTGACTGAATCTTTGACTTGAGTATTGGAACATCATTATAATATCTCTCTAACCACAAGCTGTATTGATCATAGGGTGGCACTATAGGTTTAGATAGAGCAGGAGAGGATTTGGGCAAATGACCGAGGGTTTCAAAAGGAAACTTAATACTCGGGGTAGTTAGGGTCGTTCTTTAGGTAGTGGGGTAGGTTTGATACAAAGTCATAAGGAGGGTTCAAGACACAAACCTCAATTCGCCACCACAGTTTGTCAATCTTCCTCAGGATTCGGACCCCTCGAACTATCTGGTGCAACGAAATTGTCTTAAATAACTCGCGGTGTACTCAAATGACGGATAAGCTTAATGTCAGCAATGAAAAGGCTACTATCATCCCGGTAATCTTTTGTTCTTCTTCAACATTTTAAACAGGCTTCATGAAAATAATAGGGCACATTGAGAGAGTATCCCATAAAACCATAAGAAAACATGTGGTGGAGGAACACAAACCAGACGTAATCTTCGCAAGTAACAAACTTTTTGATTATCATTAACAAATCATGCCAACATTGTTTGAGCATAGTTACGGTCATACCTCTATCATTGAGGTGATTTTTTTGTGACTGGAAGAGAAGTTTCCATGGGACCTCCTCGACTTTGTAATTCTTGAACCATCGTTGTCCAGCTATGTGCAAACCCGTGAGTAAGACTGATAAACCTGCTCATCAATTTCCAATTGTATATCACCAACCTTTGCTCGATGTAGCCATCGAAGGTCATGGAAAAAATGTCGTGCTACACAGAGATTAAAACGCTGAAATCGTTTCACGAAGGTGAGCTATCCATTTTCCTCCAAATATTTGTGGGCATTTTCAAACATTAACAGGGCTTGATTTCCATTGGTCTCAACTCGCATGATGGGTGCCATGGAGTTGAATGCATGGTAAGGGAAGAGTTTGAATTCATCAACACATGCGAATATAGCAATTAACCAATGCTAGAATCGAGCTAAAGGGGTAAGTATAAATATGCCAGATGGTTGGGTGGTGGAGTCATTCAATCGCTATGCAATTTATAGTTATGAGCATAACCGCCGGGATTTACACATTTGTTCAAATAATCATAGCATAGCTCAAAAACTACATTTTCATTTGGCTAACCAAAGAATAAATGGTAAGTGTTATGCCAATGCGCCGAATCAACTTTAGAGTATAGTTTTTAAACCATCGACATTCAACGCGGAACCAACACCAAATGTTAGCCATGCATTGTGGTAGAAAATGTTTAACCAATGTGCCGAATGAATTCATAATAGCTGGATAAGCCAAAAGTTATGAAAATATTAACATATGGATTATATCATATATATAAAACACAATTAACTATAACCCTCATGCATCTAAAAGATGAGGTAAGTCATAAAGTAAATCCAAATACTCAATGGCCTTACAAAACTAATAATAAAACTGCTTAAGTGCAATCAATATAAAATGTTCACTGAGTATATTTAAAGTCCCATCTTGCCATAATGATAAACAAAAAGTAAGTGCAATAGTAAATATTGATAAAAAGATCATGACTGCTCGTGATAGTTGATCGGAAATGTGACTATATGAGAAGTTTCTACTTTAAAGTCGAAAACTTAATGGAAAATGGAATTTGTAGATGTCAAAAATAAAAGTGTCACCTATTTGAAAGATGCGACGAAAAAACCTGATGTTTGCAAGACACAGGTGGTATGCCTTTATGTATTTATAAGAGAGTGATTTTAGTTGCCACCAGCCTATGTACCAATTCCAAATATGAAAGTAGCTTAGCATGATGGATAATTGTGTAAGTTTTGTATCCTCATTTGTGATCTTTTTTCCTCTATATCTTTTCACATGATAAACAAGTGCTTCGGTCCCTCCTCACTCCCTTGAATTCAGAAATGGATGGTGGGACGTCCCCGCCATCCTAATGTTGAAATACTTCAACTCGCGGCAGCAGATCCTTTACTATCGCTTCCGAATCAAGGTTCCCCAGCTTGTTTCTCCCTATGACATACTTCCTGCCAGGTTTCTTCCAATCGAAATTAAGTTGTCTAAATGGTGTTTTTATTATTTCCTTTCTGGTGTATTAGTCGCACATGGGTTTATGGGTTCCACACTGACACTGATATGGATAGGATTTTTCCCTCCAGTTTCTATTATTGGACCTCTTGTCTTCCTTTCATATGTTGCATGCAGGATTTCCTCATTCTGCTCCACAGCCCGGAGATCCTCTAACTCTTCTTCATCACTTGCCAAGAATTCCCTCGCGGCTATGTCTCTCTTCTTATTGTTCATGTTATATTGGTAGGGTACTCCACTGCGCATCCTTCCAGCTGTTTCCATGATCATATTGATATGGTCTTCCTCCATCATGATTGGATCCAAGGCCTCATCCTTCTTTACTTTATCCATCTCTTCCTCCATTTCTCGGACTCTTGTTAGTGCTTCCCCCCTTCCCCTATGCACGAATGAAATTTTAGTTGTCTAAGGCCATTGTCATTACACCTTTGTTATACAATAACATCTTAATGGAAGTATACAATGATTTGATATACCTACCTCAAGGTCCCTTCAGGAAATTTTTCTCTTCTACACTGTAATACTTCACAATATCTATTGCAAATTCTGTGATAAATCCTGCAACAATGTTGTCTAACTAGAAATCTATTGCACATGTAAATTTATTGTCAACTTGTTGTAACTGCATGATCTCCACAGGATTCCATTCTAGCTATCTGATCCAATTTGTAGGGTGGTTGTCTTTCAAACTCAATATTCACTCTTGGAACACATGTGGGAAATCACATAAAAATACTTCATGCAAGTCGTTGAATACGTACTTGTCCAAATATTTTTGTGGTGTTAACTTCGGGTTTCTGTTATCTTTCTATGAAAATTCCATTTCCTTTGTTTTCAACCGGCTCACGATCTCTGCCTTCATTGGGTTCCATGGTATCTACATCCCCTTTTATATTATCATTCTTTTCACATTGTGTCACCATATATTCACGATTCTTCAGTAGATCTCATTCACTCAATCCCTTTATGTTCCAACCAACAAAAGAACCATTTTTTGGTTTATATTTTACTCCTTCTATCCTTCTTGGGATGACCCAGGTTCAGGTCTAGTTGGTTTCCAAAAAACCCTCCTAAAACTATTGGCCCTCCTAGTAAACTAGAAGGCAACACAACACACAGGATGCACTATGCAGTCTCACCCAAGAAGTTCTAATGGGTGGCTGCAATGCTCAGGTGCTTGTAGCCCATGAAATGAGTGGAGATCTCCGATTAACCTCTATGATATTCATTCATCTAATATAACATTCACTGATCTTGATGAATCTGTCATTCTTACTCATGCATGTGAAATATCATATCTAACTAATCCATCCATTCATTTTTCTAACATCTAATCATTAACAATAAAATAGATACATAACATGAAATCATATAACACATGGTCTATCGTGGTTCACCCCTCTTGGGCTACGTCCACAAATGTTTGGTTGCTCTGCTCTTTTATTATTAAGGTTCCAAAACTACAGCGCCTTGCACATTACAACTCTCCATCAAAACAGGTCGAGATATTACAATGAGGTAGACTAGATCACACCAGGCTCCCCATCCTATGATCTAACCCTCAATATCTACCTTAGTTCCTTTACTCATCTCAAAATCTTACAAAAATAGATCGGAATAACAGTATGAAAACATGAAATCCAACTCTGAACCTTCGACCAAGAACAATCGAACTCCTATATAGACCTCCTAGGTACCTATTTATACATGTTCTTGGCTTACTATCCATTACATATTCTTGCCAAAACCCTAACCCTAGCATGGTTAGGTCTTCTTGCATTTATGCCTTGCATTATTTCCTCCTCTGCATGTGTGTTTTCCTTGCGCGTGTTGCTTTTTCTACAAGTTGTCTTGTGTTTTATTCTCCAACATTATTCTTTATTCCAAAGTGGGTTTGCGCCCAACACTTCCCCAGTTGTAGTTTTACCCATTAAACGACAGATCTGTGTTCTTTAAAGATGCTGGAAATACACATCTCTACCTTGAAAAACAATTCCCACAATTTCTACATAGGAAAGTGCTATGACTTGTAAGGTACTAGATGTATTATAATAAGTAGGAACAAAAATATTGCAGAAAATACTAGTAGAACAAAAAAATATAGAGAATAACAACAGCAACAATGATAACTTTATTGATAGAAATCCAATTTTACTTGCCTCTTTGAGGGGGAAACCTCCAAAAAAGTAGAGCTCTATTACAATAGTTCTCAAGAAAAAACTTTCTCATTCCTTCTACTCCTATTTCTACTAATTCTATCTTCTAAAGAACCTTCTAGAGGAAGATCTTTCTAGAAGTGGAAGCTTCTAGAAAGTATTTTTACATTAGACTTGTTCATATTATTAAATATTCCTTATTAACTAATGTCGGCCTTTATTACTTGGAAAATATATTATTCTACCTATGTGAGGGGTTAAGGAGGTTAAGTCCCTAACAATTTCCAAGATTAGAATAGAACAAGGGAAAACAAATTCAATAGCCACTTTTGAAATGTTGGAAAGTTAAAAATACTAGCCTCGAGAAAGCATCGTGTTTGAGTTATGCATTAGGAAATTTAAAAAAGTGTTTATTGTGTCTTTGATTGTTTTTCCTTTTTTATGATGTTAAACTAATCCTATGTGATTTATTTGTCAAATAAATTTTAAATCCAATTGGAAAATTTAGTAATAATACCACATGCGTGGTTGGTAGATTTGTTATAATTTTTTTGATTGCATCTTTGATGTGCTCGTAAATGAATATTATAAAAAATTGAGAAATATTTTTATGATGAATATTGTGTATTACTAGATTTTCAAAAGGGAGGGATGTGTATCATTATCCTTAACTTAATGGTCATTAAAATTCCACTAATCAATGACCCTTTTGTGAGATTTTGAAAATATATTTTTTGAGGAAATGAATCTTGGTAGGGATTTTAACATTACCCTTCTTTAACGAACCCAATTGTTCTTATGTTGTTGAACCTCTACTATGTATATTTAAGGATTTTGTGTTTTATACTTAAATTATATGTTTAAGTTTTTTTACATGTATATATGTTTGAAAGGGTTTGGTAAATATTTGAGTAGGAAAGTGTCCATAATAAACTTGGTAGGAAACTACAAGGAAGGTAAGGGCCATGATTAGATGTAAATATTATTACCATGTGTATTATGCATGTTATGTAGGGAAATTGAAGCTAGGGAAATGGTCATACATTATTTCAAGATTTCCCATTGTTATAGGATTCAAGCACTAAGCTAGTGTAATGTAGAAATAATTGAATGCATGATTTCATTATTTAGAAAGTACATATGCACATGTTTTGAGGTAGGCTACATTATTCAAATTTTTTGAAAACACACACATCACAATCAAGCTCATAACAAACATTGAGGGGAATGGGATAAGGGAAGAAGGTGTAGAGTATAGAGGAGTATGGATCAATTGCAGGGAATAGATGTAGATGTACATGAAGAGGGATGCATCACTTAGAGAAAGATATACACAAAGAAGGGTGCAAGTTCAACTATAATAGTGACAATATTGATTTGCTTTCTACCAAAACTAGGAAAATTTGTATTCTACGTGTTTTAGATGTGGTTATACAAAAACATTACATATAAGTGATATCTAAATTTTCTAAAACAAATAGACAACTCCTTATAAACAAAAAACATAGATTAGTAATGTCTACAATCCAAACATCCTAGAACTTCTTATAGCTATATAATCTAAAAAAACACCTAATATTATAATTTCTTTATAGAACATTAAAACTTAGTGAAAGAAATGGTGGTTGTCAGTTTCACCCAATCCAACATTTGAAGGAAGAGAGCCTCGATTTCTAATATCCATATCGTCTATCATCTAGTGGACTATGTCTTCTTCCTTGAATTCCCCTTGAGTATAATTTATTCACATCCTATGACTAGAAGCACCTAATATGGATCCTTTACTCAAATTTATAACCATGTTTCTCAACATACTAAATTCATCTTCCATAGTGGCTATTTGTTGTTTTTTTTTTTTAAAGTGTACTAATGATTGAGATGATTTGGTAGGTGCATTGATATTCATTTTTGTAGACCTTTTAGGTAATCAAAAAGAGGTAATTCCTACTACATCATATTGATTATTTCTTCATTTGAAGAACTCTTTAAATTTCTTGAGCTTCCCTATAGTCCATGGAGGGAACACATAGACAAAGGCACCAACCAAGAACTAATTTCCCCCCAAGATATCCCAATATCAATGAAATGAGAACCTCATTGTTCCACATACTACACAACACCAAAAATTCCTATATTTATAAGGTATAGTAAACCCACTGATCTAGAACATAATAAATCCAAGATACCATACCCATAAGAAAAAGAAATTGGGATATCATAATATGACTACTTACTGAGACTGTAACCCACATGACTAAGAGGACGACTCTAAAATTCTAATTGAAAAAGTAGAAACTACAGGAAACCAAACATATATATAGAATACAAGATCCAATGTTGATGTGAAATCATGCATAATACATACCCAGAGTCTAAAAATAAAAAGAAAAAATTATAGAGGACCTTGCAAAGGCTAACTATAGTTCTTACTAGGTGGTTTTCTGATGAATTGACCTTGCTTCCAACTACATTTCCCCTTCCTCCCTTGAAAAAATCCATTATCCCACATTTTATTTGGTAAATTTACTTTAAAATTTCAAGTGATAGGCCTTCCATAAGTTTGAGCAGGCAAGAGGGAGTGGGTCAGTCATGTCAAATTTATGTGCCTTGCATTGATTCGAGTATGACATATGTTGAATTAAAACGATGGCACATGCTTTCATATGCATGGGTATAAGGTTATGGTATGGATTGATCAATTAAACCTTTATTAATCCTTAACACTCCAACTTTTAATGAGGTGGACTCATTGGTGAGTGACTCCACTTGGAAATTTTGCTTCCTTAATATATGAAAAAAATGTTTTGTTTTTTTTTCAAAATTACAAACCTTGTCTTGAGAGTGAGCAAGGATAGATGTTAGTATATTGTATATTGGGATATATTTTGAGATCAAAAATTCGATTATTGTGCTTTAATATCCTATAATGATCAAAGACTCTATTCTAGAATAATTAGCTATAAGAAAACCCTAAACTATAGAATACATCTCAACTTGATTATGGGTGGAATTTCCTAGGTCCCAAGCATAATTTGTTTCAAGTTTTCCTCCAGGATCAAGGATGATCCCTCCTGCACTTTCCACCCCTAATAGTGACAATAATGATAATGATAATGAAAAAGGTGGGTTTAAAGTGAGATCAAAATGGATAGTGGGAAATAGAGACCATTGTATATATACATGAAAAAAAAGAACCCATTAGCATGTAGAGGGAAAAGTACCTACATGCTTGCAAAATTGTTGGAAACAACTTCACTTAGTAGAATTAAGCATATATTATTTGAAATTTATTTAATATGAAATGAAAATAAGTATTAACATGAATATGTATTGAACAGTTGATACCTTTAATATGTGTATTTGTTACAATGTTAACCTACTAGAGTAATCGCATCACAAAATACATAAAATTGGGAAGATCTTTAGCAATATCCCACTTGTTATTTGTGGATGATATGTTGTTGTTTAGTAACAAGTTTATTAAGAAGTCCATGAAATTCAAAGAAATATAAAAAATTTATTATATATCAATATGTATAGAAATAGATATTAAAAAATTATCCATTTCACGCAATGGGATTAATCAAGATGAAGAAAGGGACCTTATCATAATTATTCCATATAATAGCATTGTTTTTAAATATGGGTTTCAAATACCT
The DNA here is from genome assembly GCA_010110895.2 of Picea sitchensis. Lineage (NCBI taxonomy): Eukaryota > Viridiplantae > Streptophyta > Pinopsida > Pinales > Pinaceae > Picea > Picea sitchensis. Next base: position 51,634 of record SNQJ01S0103460.1, read on the forward strand.
AGGGTTTGTATTGAATCCTAATGATTATCGGTTTAGAGGTTGTACTTGGTTATATTAGAAAAGAGAAAAGAGAATATCTACATGGTGTAATTGTTGGCTCTCAAGAGGAGGTAGATTGACCTTATTCAAGTCAATTATTGAATGCATACCTTTGTATTGGCATTATATGGCATGTGTTCCTATTGGAATGCTAGAGAATATTAGGAGAAAATACTTTTATGTTTTTATGGATAAGAAAAACAGAAAAAAAATGGGTTATTCTTTGGTCAAATGGAAAATGATTGCAAGTCCTAAGGAATATGGGGGTTAGGGTCTCAAAAATATTCACCAATTTGGAAAATATTTTGAAGATAAGAGTTTATTGATAATTCTCAATCATGAGGATTTATGGAGAAAGGTAATTCCACAAAAATATCTAGACCCACTGACTATTGAAGAGTGGATTAGGTTCCCTATAAAATCAATTCCAATTGTTTTATTTATCTGGAAGTATGTGGTCATGTCTTCTTCTTTGCTAGGAATTGGTTAGCCTAGAATAATCACAAGGGTGAGAATGTAATGGTAGGGGTCAATCCATGGGTGGGTTGTGCTAGTAATTACAATATTCCACAATAATTGATTTCCTCCCTTCAATTGAAAGGTATTTTCTCCCTAAATAATACAACAAATCCTCTCACTACCTCTTTATTACATCAAGGGATTGGGTTTAGAAAATAATGATGCCATATTGTTGGCACACTTATTTGTGCTGAGAGGGGGTGAATCAATATAAGCCTATTTTTTCTTTTCACAATATTTAATTATGATATTTATCAATGTATTACTTTACCAAATAGAAAAATTAATGATAAATATATACACACAACCATACAATCCATAGTACATTGATATTTAACGTGGAAAACCAAATGGGATAAAAAACACATAAATTTCTTTATAAAATATTGTAGGCACCAACCTATTATTAGAATGCTTTGCAGGCACCAACCTGCAGGAGACACTAATATACTATCTTGAGCACTAACTCAGAAATAATCTTTGCAAGCACCAACCTACAAGAGACACCAATATCCTTTCCTGAGCACAAACTCAGAAATAATGTTTGCAGGAACCAACCTGTCAGAGACAGCAATCTCCTATGTTGAGCACCAACTCATAAATAATGTTTGCAGGAACCAACCTACAAGAGAAACCGATATCCTTAGTTGTGAACCAACTCAATGCTTCCTATAGATACCAATTTCACTAGAAAAATAAATCTCTTCCAGTTGTTAACAATACCAAATTCTCTCATTCCTTCAAGTCTTCATCTGCACAAACATGTTACTCTGTCTCTGCTATCACATCTCACAATCCGCATAGCTTCAGAAGTTCCTTTTTTCCTTGAACCTCCCATCCACCCTTATAGAAATACATTTCATTTTTTTCTTTCATTTTCTCGCTTCACATATATCCTCTTACTTATATGCATCTTACTTCCACAACCCTTACATATTTCACACTTGGTTCTACAATTTAAAAACTACGCACTCTCCCATCCTTTCCTAATTATTTTTCACACACTTAAAATGGATGTGAACATCGTTATTTATACATTCCATACTTCAATTAATTTGTCCATATACATGTCACACACCCACTACGACAACTATTTTTTTATTTTTTTTGTCTTTTCTTCAAGGGACAAAATCCCTGAATTTCTATGGGGCCTAGCACAGACCATCCCTTCCCTTATCCTCCTCCAAGTGAGCACAACTTGGCCTTAGCGCAAGCGCCTTTCACAACTCGTGATTTGGAGAGTCAAGGCTCTTGACTCCTCTTTCTCCAAACACCGATACCTGAAATGCGATATGGGTATGGCTCCCTCCTCACTAGCGCCTACTACATATAAATGTAGGCTAGGATAAACACTAGCACTACTCTCAACTCGCGACTTCGTGAGTTGGAGTGTTGAGCCCTCGTACTCCTCCTTTGTGAATCCCTGAAACGCGAAAGGTCAACGTTACATGGACTCTGCCAAAGCGATGTGTACACACCACTTGTCTCCTCTGCTATATTCTGCTTATGAGCTATGTCACTGCAGCCCGTCGCACGAGACCTCGACTCTCGGCGTTTCGCGACCTTAGCGATCAAGGTGCAACTTCTTCATCCTTTGAAACCCCAAAACACAATAAGTCAACAATGGGTTGACTCTTTCCCAGGTGACATGTGTCCACCACCTGTCAACCACGCGGTCCCCACATAACGGATGTGCCACATGTTCGCATGAGCCCTTGATGCTCAGCACTTCACGACTTCTGCAGTCAAAAAGAAATTATTTCGACCTTTGAACCACCGATACACGATACCACGTGAAGGTTTTGATCCAATGGTTCTCCCGTGGCTTGGATCCAATGGTCTAGATCCTTTCATGATTTCACGTATCGCGAGTCCTTAAAACTTTTCCTGTTGACTCCTTCGAGTCGCGAGTAAGAAAAACGTTGAGCTTTCACCACGTGCCCTCCTTGATGGATGGCTATGATCAAATCATGACTTTGCACATTGCTAGTTCGAACAATATGTTTTTTGACCTTCTTTCTCTATGAGTCAACGAAATGTTGATCTCTCGCCATGTGTCCCTTCTGATGGAAGCTCTGATGATTTCGGAACTTGTCTCGTGGACCTTCCTCTAGATCCAATGACTATCATTCCCCTACACTCGATCTGATGGTTCAGATCTATTCTCCTGCACACTCTTCTCCGACTATCTGGACGTAGGTCCCAATGGTCCAGATTTTCCCCTACGAATCGGCGATTCGCCTTTCAGGACTTTGGGGAAATCCTCACCTCTATTTTCCCAAATTAAACCAACGATTCAAATATGATTTCAATCATGATCTCTTTCACTCCTGATCTTTCATATGCTATGACACCTCCAAAGGGTTTCTCGACCTCTGCACTCCATGCAAGGTTCTTGCACACAATGATGTGATCCTTCTTGAGCTTGTCTAGGACTTGAGGAGTTATGGGTTAGGTTTTCCTCGCAGAGAGCCTATACTAATCTGCACTACCTCTCCTGAGCTTAACAAACTTCATCCTCCAAGGGACTCTAAACAATTAGGAGGGTTGGCATGTGTACATCAAACTGTGTCCGGGGTTGATGAACACACAGTTCGTGACTCTGGCTTATGCCTCCATAGGACACAAGCATTTACGAGTATAAAATCATCTCCTAACCATATAATTTCTTATTGGCCTAGTTATACAATCAAGCAGAAATAGGAGAGATACAATATATCCATTAAGTAATATGCACAATTCCTGAAACATACACAGTATAACCAATTCATACACAATTACGGCTAAATTACATAGGGTAGGAAATTGCTTATCTATTATAGGTTTCCGCCAACCAACTGATTGTGGGTGCTCATCCTTCCACCTGACCATAGGCACAGATGCATCCATTCTTAGTACTCTGGCCACCCCCGTGCCAAGCCATGATATCACCAGGGATTTCTCACACTTTTCGAGGGTTCTTCCTCTGTTTTCTCTTCTGTTTGGGTCATGTTCTTTGTAACTCGAAGCTTTCTCTCTCTCGTTTATGGCCTCAGTGATGTTTCTCATATGCTCCTTGGCATCAAGCTTGCGACCTTCAGTTCGTGACTCGCTAGAGATCTCTGAGCATCTCCCTTGCGAGATTACACTCTTTTTGTCTGGTGTCTCCTCTCCCATGTGTATCCCTCTTACCTTGGAAGGTTTTTTGACCTATCCTGTTCCTTCTGTCAGAAGGAAGCTCGGGTCTGTAGGTCCCTGCGGTACTTTGGGTTGACAGCCCATGTTTCCATTCATGGGGGTGGTTGATAATTCAACCACCGGTCCTTTATTCATTAACTGATTTCTCTCCTTGGGATCCGAAGGAGGTTTTCATCCTCATCAAGGGAAATTTGGGTTTATTTGTCATAATGAACCCTCTCTTATAGTTTTCACATTCTTCCTCTAGTGATATCATGGGCAGTACTTTCAAGGATTCACCCCCACAGTCAGTCATTGGAAACTCAAACAATAATACATTTACATTGTCCTCATGCATTAGCATGGTAATTCCTGTATCATGATTAATTACAAATTGGGGGAGATAGGGTGTTACAATTCCCTCCCCCTTAAAGGAACACCGTCCTCGGTGTTCTTTCTCGAAAACACCTGTCACACCTTTCTCATTCAGCCACTTTAGAAGTCTTGACCTTCGTCCTCGGTCAGGTCCTCTTTTAGGATCTTAGTCTTCATCATCTGACTTCAATAATTCTTGGACAACAAGCACATTAATCACAATTTTGTGCGAAAACATCTTACTGTTGTTCAAAATTCAAAAGGAAAAATTCATAATCTTAGCACAATACTTATCTATGCAATTCGTGGATCTGTATCCACATGGTAGTTTTGTTATCCATGCTCATCACTTTCCTTGATGTACCCATTGGATGCATGATTCCAATTCAATAATTCACAAGAGCTATCATGATTTCATCTTCCTTTCCAAGGTTTTTCTGCATGGGAAACTACCCACTATGTGCATGATCCCAATAGTTTACAAGAATTATTAATGTCTCCTCTTCCTTGCAGTCACTCACCCTCCAGGCCCAGGCTCAAGCATCCCCTTCATTGTTATATAGTCCCTTGGGTGATCCATCTTGCCCTGCCAATGTTTTCTCGCACAGGAAAATTTTAGAGACTCTATCGAGTCTTACAGTTGAGGTGCCCCTCAGAATTGCTCTGTCAAGGCATACCTCTGGCTTGTGTTACCTCAACACAATAATTTTTCAAGTGATCATGGCTTATCACAGGGTTTTCATGCCTCAGCAGTAGCCTTTTTTTCATCATCTTTAGCTTTGACAACCTTCATCTATTCCTTCTAGACAGATATTTTCTCCTCACCTGTGTCATAGGTATACAACATTCATGAGACATCATTATAAATTCCAACTTTTAGAATTTTTATTGCAAATCTGTCACCCATAGATTTTTCCAATCTCTTCTTTTATTTTTAGATATGTTTTGTACGGAACCAGATTCACAATTATGGGACTTTCCTTCCCATAACGGTTTGGCTCAGTAGGAAATCGGTCTTCCTTATGGACTTACAACACTGCCATATCCAAGACCCTTTCCTCCCTACAATTTCATTCTTTACACAACCAAGCAATTGTTAGCTTTTCGTGTACATTACCTTTTTCAAAAATCAAGTATACTAACAGTCTAGGTCATTTCATCTATTCAAGGATTCAAAGTGAAAGGATACATCATCCCTTACCTATGCATCATTCCAACCTACCAAATTTCCAAAATGTGATTCGGATATCAATTGATTTTAATGAATGCGCCAACATTTGTGGCCACATTCATAACCAATGCACCCTTGCATTGATTTCAAGTTTGTCACACTTTATGATAGGTTATTTTCCATGGTGTGTTGGAACTTAACCAACCTCTCCACCACATGACCTATTTGTTTTCATTCATTCTTACAACAGGACCATGCTTCCTGCTATAGGCCGATCATGATCCCAAATTAGTACACATGAAACTTAAAAGTTTCGCATGAATGCACCCAAGCATTATGCCTTCATTAATAACCAGGGTGCTAACACTCATGGCCACCCAAATTTGGTTTTCTCTAACACCTATACAATGTGAGTAGAAATGTTGGAAGGTCCTCCTTCCTCAATGGGAAATCCATTGTCTATCCTTTATGCATTATGCATTTCCTTGAAGTAATTCCATGCAACGTGCTATCTATGAGCACTTTTGTTTCCAATCATTCCTTGATTGGTCCATGTGTTCATGAAATATCAGTTCATGAATTATTTCGAGGGTTAAAATCGGTCTTTACTACCAGAGGTTCACGCCTCCATCATTCATGTTCTCCTTCCTGAATCATACCCTACTTGGGTATCCATGGCATACCACTACCCTTTTCAATTTTCATGCATAACATGAGACAATAAAATATTTCGGAAGGGGTTCTCACCAAATCCATTCATACCTTGTGCCACATAGGAACGAATATCTTTATACCAGTTCTTGGCTGCTAGCACTCTCTTTCTGATCTCTACCTCATCAAAAATTCTTTAGCGGGATTTTCACAGTCCTATCAACAATCTTTCAACCGCAGCCTCCCCATGGTCACCCTCTTCTTGAGATTGTTCATTATTGGCAACTATCTTTCTCAACAGTTCCAATCTTATTTCTTTCTACACATGACATACACCATAGGTGCATTAGTCATCATGTAAATTAAAATGAAAGTACCATAGCATTTAAATTAATAAAATATTTTCAGACATGTCCCAACATATCCGTATGTACTTCATCACACTATCCTT
>SNQJ01S0103461.1:0-10407 GCA_010110895.2 Picea sitchensis
GGTCTTACACAAGGTGACTGTGAAGGGGAAAGTATTCACGGTACCTGGAATCGACGTTGGCCAAACTCACTCAGGCTCCTTGGAGGGTATACCCACAATTATGTGTGGGAGCTTGCACCAGGGTGTAAGTTTGTTAATCAGGTCATCAGCGTAAATTTTCCACCCTATCCCAGCCCCTTCTTGTCTCATTGTTGTGACGTTGGACTTCATCACCAACTAGTGACTTCAGAATTAGAAGGTCTTATTTGCTTGGTATTTGTTCCTAGATTTTGTTTACTAGTGTGTGTTGTTTGTTTACCCAAGTTGACCATAAGATTTTCTTCGTAATTTTGTAACTCATTCACAATATATCCTCCATGTCATTCACGTAGAATGTAGGGTTTATCTCTAGAGCATATGGAAGGTTCTCAACCCCTGCCTACAAGCTCACCCGAGGGCTCTCCTCAACAGAGTGAAGTCCAAGACGTTACCACGCCACAAGTGGAATGAACCGACTCTCTAGAACATTTCCGAATTACCAATACTCAAGAGGACTTTCGACTTCACTCTGATTCTGAGAGACAGATTATGCGAGTGAATTCTTCCGGAGACTTAGTTGTTGTGTCTTCTGGATCACCGATTGGACCCTTTCCAGGAATAGAGGGCCAAGATCCTTTTTGGTCTATGAGAATTTTTAGACGGGACCTTTTTGGTGCAGGATCAGGCGTTGAAATCACCGTCTCACCTGTGCTCTCCGAAACCTCTAACCCAGACACAATACCGTTTACTACTGCCTATTATTTTCCTGGTACAGACACCCCGTGATCTGACCACATCTTGACCATCCCTATAGAAATGGTCCATGACACATATACTACGAGTATTCACACCGGGATTACCGCAGTTAGTCAAGCCCCCATCGGCACACCGCTCACGCCCAGTGTCACCCCGACACTACCGCCCGGATATCGTGCATTGAACGCTTCCATTCCCACTCCTACGCAAACCCCATCCAGCACTCCTGGTGGTCCCTCTTCTTCTGGGCACTCTCTTCTCGATTTCATTCCGACACTTCCTCAACCCCCTTTTGGAGGACCTTTCTCGTCCTCCACTAGTAGTATTAATCCTAGTGGCACTATTCTGTCATTCACACCAAATTACTAGATTCCTGTTGGTGGACAATTTCACCAAGGAGGTTTGACTCAACCCCCCCTTGGCGGGAAAATTATTATTGGAACGCAAATCCCAATTGGAACACAACCCTCACTTGGAACACTACCCCCAATTGGAACACAACTCCCGATTGGAGGACAAACCCCACCGACCCCACCTTATGGACAAAACATACCTCCATCCTTGGCCCAGTATTGGAATCATCTGATACAACATACTCCTAAATCAACTGGGAGGCAACAACTTCCAGCTGCATCCGTTATACCCCCTAGTATAGGCCAACCATATCCAGGTACGTCCAATCCTATTTGGGGCTCGAATGCTCAAACTCATGTCCCTGTTCAAGGATACAATCCCATGATCTACTTTCCTCTACAACCACCACCGAATCTGCCTGGGTCTTCACATTATATGCAGACTTCTTATGGTCCTACTGGTTTGCCGATGGGGCTTCCTCCCCAAAGCCACCAGTACCCGCATGTGAATCAACAGTTACCCTTCTTGGCCACTTTGGATCTCCTGGACTTGTCAAGTATTTTAAATGATCCAATTCCTCACTCTCCCCAATGGCCCACTATACCAGCCAAGCTACCATCGAACATCCCTAAATTCGACGAAAAAGTGGGAGAGGACCCAAACAACCACGTCATGACTTTTCACCTCTGGTGCTCATCCAACTCGTTGATGGATGACTCTATTCGTTTACGCCTTTTTCAACGAACCCTCACGGGTTCTGCTGCGAAGTGGTATATAGAATTACCATGAGGTTTATTCGCTGACTTCAACACCCTAGCTATGGCCTTCCTCACCCACTACCAGTTACCGATCCGTTATGAAATAGGGACCGAGATTTTGAGTTCTTTTAAACAAAACAAAGCCACTCATATATCCGATCACATTCATGAGTGTCGACGGAGATGACGTCTCATCAAACTCGAACTCCCCGATCAGTTGCTGGCAGAGTGGTTCACAAAATCATTTGTGAATGACATCGATCGTGACATCACCATGGGTAGAGTGGTCACAGAAGAGCAGGGCATAAGTCGTTCTCAATACCTTGACCTTGTTTACTCAAAAATGGGTACCCTTTACGACTTACTACCTGACGCACCTCGTCCTTCCACTTCCGCCACTTCAACTACTCCAGCTGCTTCTCATGCAGCCGATGGTGTGATTGGTACTTTCCATGCCCAACCACATTCCACCTCAAGCACCAACCCCAAACTTGCTTCTTCTAATGTTCAAAATGCTCCGTCTCCTGGCCCTCCCATCGGAAAGACTTCTAAGGTAAATGCAATTCAATCTACCCCAGCCAGTAAAAACAGATCCAAAAAGGGAAGGGGTAAGAATAAGGAGGAAAAAAATACTTCTCAAACAGAGCGAACCAAAACTCCACCTGTTGACGATAGGGATAAGTGCAAACCTCGATACCCTTGTATTATTTTTGGTGATGATCACTACACAAAGGATTGTCCACGACGCGCCGAAGTCACTAAGTTCCTTCAAGGCGCACCAAAACCACCTGCTCCGGCCGTTTTGTCCCAACCATTCCCGTCTCAACAATAGGCCCAATTGGTCATTCATGACCAACCCTAACCTTCTACTACATCCTATGTATTTATGTGTACTGGCGATTCAAAGCAGAATGACATTGCACTCACCACTCGAGACAAAGATTATTCTCCCTCTAAAGATAAGGTTGATGACCCACTTCCTTCATTGGTACAACCATCTCCCGCGACTCCACCTACCAACGGTCCTCTTCATCTCGAACGACCGAGCCTCGACACAGTTCTTCGACCCCCCCCAAAGGGCATCGTTCAGAAATCGACTTTCAATCCTCATGCTCGTGCTGCCCAGAAATACAACATTGTTGAAGATCTGGCCCAAGCACCTTCTGCGATGTCATCCCTCGAAGTCCTTCAAAGTCATCCCACACAACGGAAGACACCGTTGAAAGCTATCAGTGGAATTGACCCGACGGATACAATTTTAATAATTTTTGACTTGGAAGATCACATTCCAAGGTTACCCCCTCAACTTGCGTTCCAGATCCAAGTGATTGTCTTTGACAAAAACATTTGTCGAACCGTTATCGATGAGGGTGCCTCGACGTGTGTCATGTCTCTTACTTGCTGGAAAGCCATTGGCTCTCCCTCTTTGAATGAATCCCAGAACACTCTCAAAGCCTTCAATGGCTCCGGTTTTAAGCCCTACGGTGTCCTTCCTTCATTTCCAATCATGTTAGAAGGCAAAACGGTCCAAGTCGAAGTGGAAGTCTTTGACGCTCCTCTTGACTACAATATTCTGCTTGGCCACAGTTGGATCGATTCCATGCGTGCAGTTGTGTCAACCCTTTTTCGTGTGGTACATTTCCCACATCAAGGGAAGGTAGTCACCGTCGACCAATTATCCTTCTTTAACTCGGATACCCATACTGGAAACGTACCATTCATCGCTAAAACCCCACCGGGTTATGAGAACATCGGTGTAGGCCTTCTCAAAGACTCTTCGTTAATGGGTACTTTCCCCATTCCACCGCCTAATGTTCCACGCTCGTCTATTGCTTCAATCAACATGATATCCACCTCGATTCATGGAACTCCTAAGTCTCATGACCCATGGATGGTACCTGACCCTGGAGATCATTTTCGTTACGACAATGAAATTCCATTAAGTCCGGTCGAATCTGCCTATCAGGCCATTCAATCGGCAACCCCTTCTACCCCCTCTCTTGGTGAGTTATTTTCAGATCCCTTCCATGTCATTTTTCCCACAGATGAGATTATCATGTCTGTCATGGAGGACACCTCTTGGGACGATGGACATCATTGTTCCATCCTCTTCCTGGAGCAACATACCATTGATAACTACCAATGGATCTCGACCTCGTCGACCATTGTCATCATCTCAATCGTTCCCGAGTCCACACACGATGTGTTTTCCGAAGGGAACTTAAGCAATATCTCACCCACTATTCCCCTCGACATATCCATCAAACCTGGAATTGTCGAAAATGTGCATATCGGAGCTTCGTGTTCCCCTATCGAAATCGTCACCTACATGTCCATTTTCAAAGAGTTTCATGACATCTTTGCCTGGAGCTACGAAGAAATGCCGGGTATCGACCCTGACATTGTGATACATGATATCAAGACATACCCTGACGCTAAACCCATCCGGAAATGCCTTCATCCAGTTCACCCACGTAAAGCGGCTGCTATCAAGCTCGAAGTCGAGAAACCTCTCAAAGCCGACTTTATTTACCCGGTGGCCCTCACTGCCTGGGTTTCCAATCTTGTCCCAATTAACAAGAAACAAGGCACAATCCATGTATGCGTTGATTATAGGGATATCAACAAAGCTTGTCCCAAAGACAACTTTCCCACCCCCTTCATCGATCAGATTGTCGACGATTGTGCCGAAAGTGAAATCTTCTCTCTGATGGATGGTTTCTTCAGGTATAGTCAAATCAACATTGTTTCCGAGGATCAACATAAGACTGCTTTTATTTATCCTTGGGGTAATTTTACCTATCGGAAACTCCCCTTCGGTCTCAATAATGATGGCGCAACTTTTCAATGCGCTATGTCTTATGCCTTCCATGATATCAAGCACATCGTGCAACCATATCTGGACGATTTACCCACTCACTCAATGCACCGAGTCGATCATCCAACCCACCTCCGAGCCATTTTCATCCACTGTCGGTTTTACCGTATACGCTTGAATCCTCACAAGTGTGTTTTCTATGTGGAATCTGGCCGACTTCTAGGATTTATTGTTTCGCTTCAAGGGATCAGGGTAGATCCTTTAAAGGTTGAGGTGATCCTTAATCTCCCTCCTCCTTCTACACTTCGCCAGTTACAAAGTTTGCAGAGGAAATCAAACTTTCTGCGTCGTTTTATCCCAAATTACGTCGAGATAAATCGTGTATTTACGCGGCTCCTAAAAAAGGGGTCTGAGTTCATATGGGATACCATCGCAAATAAATATTTTGAGGCTTTGAAATTGTCCATAACACGTGCTCCGCTTCTCTTTCCCCCCGATTACAGTCGCGATTATTTCCTCTACCTTGCAGCCTCAGATTACACCATTGGTATGGTTCTTGTCCAAGAGGATGATTTTAACGAAGAACATGTTATCTATTACTTGATTCAAAGTCTAACGCCTACTGAAACCAAGTATTTACATGTCGAAAAATTGGCCTTGGCAGCCGTCCAAGCCGTCCAACGCTTCCGGCACTATATCCTCTCTCGCAAGACTACAGTGATTTCTAGCTGCAACCCTATGCAACACATTCTCACACGTCAATTGCTAGGGGGAAAATACTCCAAATGGATCGTGATACTCCAGGAGTTTTACTTGGAATTCGAACGCACCAAGTCCAAGAAGTCCTTAGTGTTTGCTGAGTTGATATGTGACTTTCCCTATTCTGCAACGGAAAATGTAGCAGCTGATTCATTACCCGATGAATCCCTTTTCCTCATTAGCTCTGATTATATTTGGTATGGCGATATCATCATATATCTCCAAACCCAGACTTTCTGGCCAACTTTGTCTAGTACTGACCGACGTCGAATACTCTACCAAGCCCGTCAATATATTATCCTCGGGGATACTCTTTATCATCGGGGGATTGACTCAGTTTTTCGACGCTGCCTAACATTCGATGAAGCCGAGAAATCCTTGAATGACTGCCATTCTAGAGCCTGTGGTGGTCATATGTCTGGGTATGCTACTACCCAGAAGATCTTACGAGCAAGGTATTTTTGGCCTTCTTTATTTAACGACTGCATAATCGCCATCTAAAAATTCCATGCTTGCCAGACCTATAATCATAAGATACGATCACATCCTGCTCCTCTTCACCCTGTGGTATCCATTGGTCCCTTTGCGAAATGGGGCATCGATTTCATGACATGTCACCCCCACTCGGCCGGGGGGCATGGATACATTATTGTAGCCATAGATTACTTTATGAAATGATCCGAGGCGATGCCGACATTTGACAACACTAGAAAGACCATAACATTATTCATTTTTAATCACATCATATCTCATTTTAGTGTTCCTCAGGCTATCATCACTGATCACGGTAGCCACTTTAGAAACTTCATGATGTCTGAACTCACTGAAAAGTTGGGTCTTCACCATGAAAACTCAACACCCTATTACCCACAAGCCAACGGTCAAGTCGAAGCAATTAACAAAGTTCCCATAACTATGCTCCGACGAATGATAGGGATTCACAAAACAAGTTGGCACACAATGTTGTTTTCAACATTGAGGGATTACCGTACATCCGTCAAGTCTGCTACTGGGTCTACACCTTTCTGGTTAGTTTATGGTTTGGAATCCATTCTCCCGATTGAATGCGAGATACCTTCTTTAAAACTAGATCTTGAACTCCTACCGAACACTTCTGCTGAGGAAGAACATCTATTGTATCTTATGCGATTAGACAAAACTCAACGCGATGCTACCCTAGTCATAGAAGCTCAGAAAAAATGTGTCAAGGCCCAATACAACAAACATGTCAAGCCTCTCATTTTCTCCGAAGGAGATCTTGTTCTCCTCTATGAATAAGATAAAGATATGCTAGGATATGGAAAATTCAAAGCCATGTGGCGAGATCCTTATATCGTTAGACGAGTTTTGGAAAAAGGGGCTTATGAGTTAGTAGATTATGATGGTATCCCTTTGAGTGAACCCATAAATGGGTTGTACTTGAAGAAGTACTATGCATAAGATCACCTGTGCACGAGTACCTTTATTTTTATTGTATCATACTTCTTGTGTGTTACTGTAGCTTGCTTTTGTCATTATCTGGTCTCTGCCCTTATGTGACGTTGTGTTTGATTTCCAGATGTCAGATTCTTCGCTACCCTACATTGTCTTCGCTGATGGCTCTAGCCGTAGTACTCAGAACCTTTCTTCCGCTGCATGGGCAATTTACGCCCCTACAAACGAACTTGTCTCCTTACAAGGTGTGTGTCTCGGCCGTGTGACCAACAATATTGCAGAGTATAGCACCGTTATCGAATTGTTGATTGATGCCATCTCACTTGGAATCTGTCATTTGGTTGTGCGACTCGATTCACATCTCGTAGTACTACAGTTAAGTAATGTCTATACTATTCGAAGTCCTACTTTGTTACAGGTGTATTTGCGAATTCGCCTCTTGGAACGTTATTTTGATTATATTGAATATCAACATATTCCTAGATGTCTAAATACATTAACTGATGCATTAGCTAACTATGTATTAGACAGACATTTGGGTCATTTATAAATCAATCACATCAATTTTCACACAACACAAGATAAATTGGTAGAAGCTGTATGTATATAAAACGATCAAAAGAGTTTTTACAAAAACGTTTTGTCCGAGGACCAAAATTTCAAAATCTGAAGCTTATAGCTTCTACAAAGTGACATCATGGATGACGTTCACGATAACACACGACTGCCCGAGCAACCCTATGAAGCAGTCGACCAATGGACTCTGACACTCCTACTGTATGACGCTGATAACGTCGTGGAACCTCTCCAAGGGGCATGTCCTGAATGTCTACTGTCAAACCTTCTAGGTTTTGTTCCACCGCTTCATAATCTTCAGCATCCCATCGTGGAACTGGAGCCACCTCTCCTCATCATTGAATAGGAGAAGTACCAGGAGGTCGGTAAGGTCCCACGTCTGTGTCATCAAAAAGAATTTTGTATTTAGACCTTGGATGAACATTAAAAAACATTTGCATATGATAAAATTCACAAAAACATTTAAAAAGAAAAATGTGTACTTCTTACCAAGATCTCCCCACTGAGCACCCTCGGGCAGGACCAAGTCTGGATCTCCTCGGAATTCCAACCCGGCATAAGCATAATCATCGACCATCAACATCTGTGGTCGCAACCAGTCAAAGAAAACATCATTATATTTGATAATTGGTCCAGCTACATGCCGGGCCATGAGCTGACACCACCTCAACATTCTTGGATCTGTTGGAGCCGATAAATCCTACTCAACCTGCAGCCTCAGCAAGGGAACCCTCTCAAGAAAGAAGGACACCAACAAAGACTCATACCCGAATTTCTTCAGGTTGCCTCGCCTGCATTTGGTCAACTGCCTCTTCATGCTATGAAGCACTGCGTCTGCCCAGTTAAAAACCCAAGGCTCAGTACACTCTATGGCATACTGAAAGTAGCTCTGGAGAGCCATGTGAGGAGAAAAACTCCCAGCCATACGAGCAATGGTGAACAAAATAGTGCGGAGGGTCAAATCCCGCACTCCCCAAATAACTACTTTCCCTTTGCTCCTCTTTGCCTCTGGAACACAGTGCAAGTGACAATACTCACTCATGGGAAACCCACCACCTCTGCTACCAGTCAGGCTCGCATGGTACCCACGCCGTGATAGTCCAATCAAGAAGTAAATGTCCTCGATATCCAAGGACAATGTGTGGACCCCTACATGGAATACTTGCTGGTCGGGATCCCACATATGCACAAGGTACTCCAATAACCTGACTTGGGCCCTCATACCTGGGATACGAAAGAATTTCAGAAGACCACAGTATCGTAAAGTGACAACGGTGGCCAAATGATTTCCGACAATGGCATGATCTTCTTCATGCTCTCTTTCACTCCATTCCAGAACCATGGTGATGGACAAATACCTGCATAAGAAGCATAAGAAGAAGATTAGTAACTCTATTCAACACTTGATATCTTTTTCATTGAGCAAAACTTTAAATTTTTTTCCACTTTATAGTTCTCGCAGGTGCCCTTTAGGAATAGTGCAAGGTTCTCACAGGTGCCTTTGGGGTCACCTGTGAGAATGAGTCATTCTTGCAGGTCCCGTGTGGCTGGCCTGCGAGAATGGCTGAGCGCAACTTTAACCCCAAAAACAAACTCAAAACTATGTTTTTTTCCAATGAAAATGAAAAATCAAACCATGAAAAGGTAGAGGACAAAGAGCTTACCTCACTGCCAGAGACGGTTCGTCGAATGGATGCTCGTAACTCCTGCAATCAAGCACCAAAATTCAAGGGAAAAAGAGGGGTTTTGGACTCAAATATTGGTAAAGTTAAAATGATTATGGTAAAAAGAACTTTTACCCCTTTATATTTAATTTTACCATTTGTTATTGGATTTTATAATTGTTTATTTATTAAAACCTAATACCTAATACCCTTTTGAGTGCGACTTTTGCAGACGTAATGACCTTGGTGTTCATGCACAAGGATGCGGATATTTTTTCTTCTTCATCGCATGTTTTGATTGTTTTTTATGGTTTTTGTACAAAACCTTGAGCTTGGTCTTTGTCCGTTCTCACGCTCGAAAATACATGAGAACGCGATTGAGTACACTTTTATCACTTTTTCGGGCTCAACAAGGTTATACGAAAAAGGAACCCCCCTGGAGTCTCCTTTAAGCTCTTTTCAGACTCTCTAAACATGAAACGATTGCCGAGCGACCTTGCTATTTTCACGCTCGTTAAAGTATTTGAAGAAAGCGTCTGTTGGACGATAATTTATCTCTTTTTCGGTCTCATAAGACTATTTTATGAAAAAGAAACTGAGAGAGTTCTCTTTTAAGTGTTTTTCCAGACTCTATAATCACGAAAAACCTTCGAGTTTTCTATATTTGGACTCATTAAACAAACATCGACAGACCTGTAATGGGACCGAACCACTCCTTCCTAGGGTTCGTTAAACATACTCTGAAGGAATTATCCAAAGGATGAGCTTATATCAATAAGCATATGTTATCCTCCTCAAGCTTGCGTAAAAATAAAGAGGTACTAGCCAGAAATGGTGGGGGAAAATTTGGGAAAGGGATGTGTTCTCGTATTCATATTAATTGGAAGTAAGTGTCTCTCTTGAACATGACACCCCCCTATTCATTATTTTAATCCGGTTTCGGAAATCCATTTGTCTCTCATTCGATTTGCTACAAGGTCATACCCTGCGTCGTCTCTGAGTCAGTGTTGCCAAATCATTGGTCATGTTGTTCCTATGTTCAAGAGAAGTTCATATGAAACCTCTATTGAGTCGGCCATCTGCAGTTGTCCATTCTCTCCGTGTCGGCCTTCCCTATGTCTAGTCCAACTTATATCATACTCTGTTTCATCTTCAAAATCTGTTACTCATTTTGTGTCATTGATGGGGGATACATCAAGGCCCTCCTGTGATGAGTTTTGTTCCGTCGACTTCAGCTCATTATCCAGAAACAAGACTTAGAAATTCTTTG
>SNQJ01S0103461.1:10457-27376 GCA_010110895.2 Picea sitchensis
TTTGATAGTGGGTTTACATCATTGACCCCTGATCAAAAGATTCCGTCGGATGTTCGAACTCAACTCATTCATTCAAATTCAGTGGATTGTAATAGTGTACCTTGGGAGTCATTGACATTAATGGTGATTTCCCTCACACTTGTTAATGGTTTCATCATTGACCGGTAATCAAGTGGCTTCTACCATGTTCGACTTCAAAACATGTAATCACATGGTTAGATTCGTACTTTCAGGTGACAGGATTGAAGACCCATGATCTCATCTCTTTGTCCAGGTTGCGATGGAATATGTATAATTTGCGACACATAGATCCACTTTGTATGTCTCGTGGCTATATCGTCTCAATTTGAATTTTCTCGCATAGATCCACAGTGTATTCCTGGTGTCTATGCTATATTTTGACGACATGGATCCATAGTGTATGATTGGTGGCCATGCCCTATGCTTATAATGTCATCCGTCTGTGATCTGAGTATGGGAATGCCTACCTCACAACTAGTATGATATTCTACAGATGCTTGGTTGTTTGCAGGTTTCCGATTAGGTGCGCTCCTGGTTTCCGACACACACACGCAGTCTACAAAGTATTTCGGTTGTCACTGATTCTGGCCTCATACTTTGGGGGGAATTCTATTACCCGTGATTTTGATCATATTGATGGTGTACTCAGGCTCCTAACAAGAAATTTCTCCTGAGAAAAGTGACATTCATCTCTTCCCAGAAAACATATTTTTGAAGAGAGTTCCCAGGTTGCTTATATCCTAGGGTGCAAGAATGACCCATTCTCGCAGGCTACCTTCAGTTAGGGTGTGAACCTCTCACACTGTGCTACATAGCTAGGGTGCGAACTTGTTCTCAAGCTTGGAAAGAGATAAAGTCGCGATGGTTCTAGAAGGGAATCTTCTAGAGAATGGGTTGGCATTCGAATGGTTATCATTTTACTGGTTTCCCTGATATTGTGAGATCATTCTCATCCAAGTAACCATCTCATCCTCTCTTATATATTGATGGGATTCTCATGGAAAAGGTTAAGCAAGATTAATTGGAGAATTGGTGAATGAATTGTGTGAAGGACCTAACTTGAAAAGGAGCTTGGAGACTCTAGCAAGTCTATCAAGAAGAATTAGATCTTCTTCATACAAGGATCAAGAAAGTGTGTGTGCTGGAACCAAGAACCACCGAAAGAAAGCTTGCGACATCAAGGTGATCAGGTTGTATCTTCTACTTTTGATTAATATGATACAACGACATGTCCTCTTCCCATAAAGTCATTTTTACTTTATTGTGTAATTCCTTGATGATACACATAAGTTGACGATTGAATATATTTTGATATCTTCACTTTGGTTGGTTTGTGTTGTCTTGGCCTTGACCTCACGAGAGCACCGGAGCGAAGCGAGAGCAACAAAGACCCTAGGAAGCGATACAAAGGTATGTCACTTGTTCCTCCCTACTAGCTAATTCAATGGTCATAACTTAGGGAAAGAGTCATGTACTGTCCTGTTTTGTTCTAGATCTAGGTGGATCTAGGGAGATATGTTAGTGTCCACACCTACCGATTAGTCCGATAACAGCTAGGCAAGACAACAGTGAAAGAAAGAGTTAGAAAGATCAAGCATAAAGAATAAACAAAGAACTAAGCTAAGAAAAATAAAAGAATCTAAACCAAATTTCATAAGAACATTAAAATAAAAAATAAACAACACTCATGCCACCAATGGATAGGATTGTATTAGTGGGAAACCACCAAAGAAAAAGGGAGATATATGGGTGCCCTCTTCCTCCAAGGGAGGGATCTTGGACCCCCAAATATTGAGCTCTTATTACAAGTAACAAACTAGAATGAAATGGTGAAGAGAATCCAAAGAACATTCACTCAAGAGGTGATATGAATGGCTAAATGAAATGGTGCTTGTATACTCTTGATGATAAAATAGGATTCTCCAATAGAATATAAGAAGCATAACAATACAAATGAATTCATTGGAAAAATAGTGCATCCATGGCCTCCTTTTATAGCATAGCTTTGAGGTATTATGCAACCAGTTCTTAGTGTGAACAAGGGGCCCTTTAGGGCACCCTTAGATCTTTGACCAGACCCCCAGTCAGATTCAGCCAAGATTTGGGTGTCAAATCGACTTGGAAGCTGAACCAGAAGTGGGTGGAAGGCCTACCAATATCATAAATGCACCGTTCTGAGGGGTGCACGGTTTTTTTCATCCACAATCATGCATCGTGTGCATGTGCACTTTTATTGCATTTTTGGATGGTGCATGTGCACGTGATCCCTGTGTAGTTTTAGTGCATGCTGATTTTATAACTGGTTGTATAGTTTTGGACCTTTTGGAAATGCATTTTTGGTCCATGAGTGAACTAATGGGTGTTTTGAAGATGCTGGATTTTTGTAACCATTTGCGGACGAAATTATGGTGATAACAGTAGGGCTATATAATACTGGAATCATGAATTTGTTGTATTCC
This sequence comes from Picea sitchensis, assembly GCA_010110895.2. Taxonomy (NCBI): domain Eukaryota; kingdom Viridiplantae; phylum Streptophyta; class Pinopsida; order Pinales; family Pinaceae; genus Picea; species Picea sitchensis. The sequence goes on from SNQJ01S0103461.1 coordinate 12,938, forward strand.
CCACACTTTGGGAGGGGAAAGCCTGTCAATTCCTGCGTCAAGCAATTTCTTGCACACATCCATGGAGAAATTTTATGGATAGATAGGTCGATGACTATCACTGTGGACCTAATCGCAGGAATTATAGGGTTACCCATAGATGGAGAAAATCCAAATAAGTAATTAGAGGACAAAACATGAGCCAAGACCATCTCAGATGAGATCAAGGATAATTATGGTGTAGAATGAGGAAACAGGGGGATCCTGATCAATGAAATTAATGATCCTGCAACAAGGTTTTCTACTAGGCTACTCGGGTGCAAACTAATGCGCAAATTCCAAAAAGAGGAAGTACCAAATGATGTGGTCACCACCACCACGCAGTGTGCAAAGGGGATCACGATGAGCTGGGCCCCATACCTCCTCAATTCATTCTTGGAGGATTGCAAAGACACACATGACTGGGGCTCTGAGTTCCACTACTCATGGTTAGTCATCCTCATTGGCCTCATGGGTTGGAAAGAACCCGTCTATAGTACATATATGGAAAGAGTAGGAAAGTGTGGCGCAATGCGCTACACATCATTATGCATCATCACCGACCCGAAGAGAAAGAATATAAATATGGACACATTTGTGCAGTATTTCACAGAGATGCAGGAGCTGATTGCAAATACATGGCACATTACAAAAGAGACTATCCAAATGTTTGGATAGGTTTCTAACTTCAGGGAAACACGCCACAACTTATGGATGCAAGCCAAGTGAGAAAAAGACAAGGAATGGCTACAAATTAACTACTACGTCATGCAGGAGGAAATCCAAAGAGAGGTCCAGGAGTGGCCTGAAGAATGGAGGGTACCCCAGATTCCAACCAAGGTACAAAGCACACGGCCTTAGATGCAGGACAAACCAACCCCAACACACCAAAAAGGCACCAACCTGACAGGCACCAAGAAGAGAAATTCCCAAGGGAAAGAGGGGGGAAGCGCCCCCGCCAAGAAGAAAATGCGCACACAAAATAGACCACCAAGGGAGTCTACACAGGCTCCACCGTGCACAGAACAACCACCCATACACTCAGTAGGAGAAGGCAGACGAGATAGATGCAGGGACCCAGGAAATCCCCGAGGCAGAAGAAAAATTCATAGGGACACATGAAATCCCCGAGGAAGGAGAGCAAGGGAAAATAACCTAGGAGATTCTTGAGGCTAGAGAAATAAGGACAATTACTACGGGGGATACCCAGATAACTCCTAGTCCTAAGCCATCAACTACCAAGGAGAAGTGGCTAAGGGAGCACACCAGTGGAAGCCAAAATAAGACAAAGGCCCACAAGCCACATAGCCATATTTCACTAACCTCGGACAATGTGGAATTAGTAGTGACAATAGTCGAGGAGAGACTGGACAAAGTATGGGAGAATGCAGAGAAGCACAGGGATTCAATCTATGATCAAGTGCAAGAGGTAAAAACTGCGCTGGAGTAGTTAATGATCGGGGCAACACATGCACCAAAAGAAACACCAACGCAGGCTAAGGAAGGATTTATAGTGCCTAAGACAATATAGTTTTCATCACAACCCAACGCTAACTTCATCATCACACCGAAGATGATGTTCATTGACAAAGAAACAACAAAGAAACCTCTGAAAGACATCGATACAATGGATGTGGCGTTGGCCAAGATTCCAACAAAAGTGCCGTGCAAGCTTTAGGTGAGCGTCGCACAAGATATTTAGTCTAGAGAAAGAGAGGATGCCGCAAACATATATATATCCTAGACAAATAATATCTCTCTGAAGGAGACCCTCAATATTGAGGCGCAACAGAAAGAGAAAGCGAAGCAAAAAGTGGAGGAGATGGAGCAGGAAATCCACATGCTGTTTCAAATAATTACTGAACACACAAGTGATGAGGTAGGGTCATTGGTGGCACAGGGGCAGAACTATGGTTCAACGCTTCAACATCGCACCAACAAAACCCTAACTACCGACCCTTTCGACAACACCTGCGAAGAAGATGAAGTCTCACCTGAGGTAGATGCAGGGGGGGTTGTAGGAATGAAGTGTCTACAACCTAGCTGGGACACAAATCTGTGATCACAATGCTTTAAGAGAGCACTTAGTAGCTAACACTAATTATTCTTTAACCCTTGTTCACATCGCAGGTAAAACCTTAATTACAAACATTGCAGTATTCGACAAGATCTAGCACATCCAAGTGCTTAGCATATAGAAATAGATCAGATGTAGAATTAATTCATATCACTAAGCATTAAACATTCATCCAGAATAAAAATACACAACCACATGAACAACATAGCACAAATCACCATAACATAGGATATACATGGTTCACCCCTAGCGTGGGGATATGTCCACCAATTCTTCGTCTTCTTTATTATCTTCTTTCAATCCTCTTACATGCACAGAGCCACAAAACCCACTCCGCATAAGACAGGAGATCTGTGTGAACCTCACTAGATCCTCCTTCCCCGAGTTTGGCACAACACAGAGCCTTCTTAAAATCACTTTCACTTAACTCTGCAAGTTCCCAACACACAGTATGCACAAATCATTTACAACTGTTTGCACTTAGCTCACTAGCTTACAATTGACACAACACTGCCTACTTACATTGCTAAGCTATTTATTTATACTTTACAAAAGGGACCTGAACATGGGTAAACCCATGGGCCAACATCCCATACCCATTACATAAATCCTAAACCCAAAAATCCCATAAAAGGGGGCAAGATCCCGCGATCTCCTCTTCATCTTCGACCGACCCGTCGAAGTCCCAAAAATGGTCAAACACGACCAAGGTTCTCCAAAACTTGGTCGAGGGACAACAGGCCCCCAACACTCAACTACGACTCATCCCGAGTCACTATGATCTGGTAAAATCTGCTTCGAAGGCCTCGATCTTGGCTCAAGATGCTTTGACCTGCTTCTTTGCCAGAGCCTCCTGCTCGACGAAATCCTGAATAACTTTCTCGGTCACCGGTCGTTCCAATCGCTTTTCCACCATGGTGACTACTTGTTCTAGATGTTCACCTTGTCTCTCAATCTCCTCAAAAAGTGTGCAGGATTCATCCTTCACTGGCTGTAGTCTCTGGGTCACTTCCATGACTTTACTCTGGATGGCATGGACCTGTTGATGAATGATGTGCTATTCCTGGGACCTTTTCATCCTCTCGACTCCTGACAGTGGCTTCAACTGTGCTTGTACTGTCGCTTCTTGTTGCATTGCCTCCTGGAGCTATGAATCCAATGTCCTTAGTTCTGGGTCCTCTGCAAGGAGCTCATAGGTCTGTGCACTTCGAATGCTTAATTGATTTCATTCTAAGGTCAATGCCTTGATTTTTTTGACTACGCTCTGAGTAGTTTCTTCCCTCTGATCTCACACTTCCAGTGGAGTTCTTGGCACGACTTGCAGTTTCAATTCTTCCACTCTTGCTTGAAGCTACTGAATAGCTTCAATGAGATTCTCCACTTGAGTGTCCACTGTGTCTTCTTCTATCTGTGTGAGGCTTGACACATAGCAAAGTGCTCTAGTGATTTCTTCTTTAACTCCAATCTGCTATGCTAGCAACTGTTCTTTTTCCTTCTGGATCTGTGCTTTATCCTTTGCAAACTTCACCTGGAGGTCATCTTTCTCTTGCTGTGCAACCCGATGTTTCTCTAAGGCTTCCTCCTTTGCTTGCTTTAATGCCTCTTTGGCTTACTCCTTTTCCTCCTGGACCCGACGAAGGTGATCCTCTGTTGAATCTGCTAATCTGCGTAGCTGGGCAGGCTTATCTCCTACTTCTATGTCCCCTGCTGACAATGACACAATAGACACTATGCGACTTGAATAAAGAGCCTGTTGTACACCTTTGAGCTCCGCCTCGATGATGAAAAACATTGTCTCCTATTTGGATTCACTTCGCTATAAAATGTCCTTTGAGGTATCTGATACAACGACGATGATGAGGTCAATACCATCTACCGTGAGAATAGTATGAAATGGAGGTTTATTGGCTTTTTAATTCTTTCGCGATGAAGGTTTCTTAGAGGAACCCTTTGGTTTCTTGGATTTGTTAGCCTCCGTGATGGGATCCTTAGGCGATGTCACTTTTCCATGTTCTTGTTTTTTTTCTTCCCCTCCGTCTTCTTCTTTGTCTACATTTTCACCTCCTTCTTCAGGTGAATCTGGTGTAGTTTCCTTTGATGCGCTACTCCATTCCTGTACCTCTTCCTTCTTTTTCTTCCTGCTGTTTCTAGGTGCATCATATTATTCTCAAGTGACTACAAGAAGTCTGATTAGGTCGGGGTCGGAGAGTTCTATCTATTCGATCAGTACAGGGAACTCTACAGGCCATCCCTTGGTTATTTATTCCATGTCCTCCTCTGTGAGTTTGTAATAGGACTGGAGCTCTTCCTTATGTTCATCCCCACGCGTAGTGATGTAAATGAAATGCCTATCTGTGTATAACTTCGCAAGTGGCCTGAATTTGCGCAGAGTATTCGATGTCATGCGAGGGAAAGATTCAATGTCCCTCTTCAACTGTAAATAATATGTGTGGAACACCGCATTGGATTGCCATTGTTTTTCCATGTCGCTCGAATACCAGAGCATAGTGAACTTCGTGTCCAATAGTTCAGATGACTCAATTTCAGGGAAGGTCGCTCCTTCTGGCATCTCCCAAGCAATGAAGGAAATTAGAATCAACAACCAGCTAAAATGAAACTTGTAGCCCTGGTCTTGTACTTTGAGGAAATCTTGCTACAACTGGTTGATGAGGTAGCTCGCCCAGTTCATTTGCATCCATTCAATGCATTTTCCTGCGAGGTCGACGACGAACCCCGTGACCTGTGTTGGTCAGTTCTTCTTGACGAGATTACCAGTGATCAACTAGTAAGCTAGACACACTGTGCCCTTCTAGATGGAGGCTACCTTATAGCCCTATTTCCCTTTCTCTACATCACCGTAAGTTTATTTTATGCATTGTGCCAGGGTGTGATCTGCTACCTTCCCTGGGTAAAAATACCGAGGGTCGGGTCCTTGCATGCTTAATCTAGTGATCCAGTGTATCAACACTATATCTACTGTGATGCACCGATCCAACCACAGGTAATCACCATGGTAGCATGACAGGAGGAGTTTAACGCATGCGTTAACCTCCTGATGTCTGCCGAAGTGTGGTATCTTCATCACATTGAGGATGGTTGATCTTGCGATGTCCATGGTCCATGACTGGGGGATTATCTTTGAATTATTCCCCATTTTCTTGGTCAAGTACTTGTGTGGTGTGAGAATGCCATAGTTCCTGCGGTCTCCTATGTTGAAGTCACTAATCTTTAGCGTCATAATCTATCCTAACTCTAGTCCAACTGCATGTATCACCTTCGAGAGGTATGCAATAATCAGTGTATAGTGGAAGTCCCTCGGGACGTTGTCACGAATAACCACGCCAGCCAGAGGTGGGATATAGTCGGGCATGATTGATGGGATGAGCTTTGCATTTGCAAGTCATCATGATGCTTTCTCTGTTTCTTTGTCGCAGTCCAGGATGGCCTAGATCGATGTGTAATCGATGGGGATTCTTGCACTCCTCTCATCGACAAGGCTTGTACTCCTGTGGACAAGACCTTCTCAGCCATGAGGTCTATGAGGATTTCTTTGACGGATTCCTCTACTGCGCTAAGGTCTCCCGACATACACGCTCGAGATAATATATATCGGGTTGGTGAAAAAACAATCAAGGTGGCAGAATGGATGGAAAGGTTACAATAAGAACTACGTGAAAGAAATTAGTTCTCTGTGAGCTCAGATAATCACAATTGGAAAAAATTTCCACGATAAGATAGTCGACGGGTTAAATAGATAACATCGTAATGGATTCCTCCAACGGGCAGGAATTCCTCAATCAATACGATTCCATCCATTATGGTGTGGTCCCAATGGTCCAATGGCGAACATTCCGGCAATAAGTATGTTTCTATCCATTTTGGAGCATCATTCTAACAATCAGGATGCCTCCAATGGTCGTATTTATTTGTCGTGAACAAGTGCCAGTCGGTGCTGTTCTGCTGTTCCGACAAGGTTCAACTTCTGCAAACCTTCCTTCTGCGAAGTCCTCTCTGGAACCTCCTGCAATTTTTATAGCTTTGATTTCTTCTTACCGAGCTTTCTAGATTTCTTTCCTATGATCTGCGTCTCTGGATTCCTCTTTCCATTATTGTTCTTATCTTTTCTTAGCATAGTAACTTCGCACTGTTGAGGATCTTTCACAAGGTTCGAGGATAATACTTCTTCTCTTACTGTTTCTGGAGTAGGTGCTCTACTCTCCTGCATGGATAGGTTCTTTAAGACTTCTTGTGTTCTTTCAACTTCGACAGATAAGTCTCTGGCCCTCAGTTGATTTGACTTGTCCTCTTGTTCTTATATTAAGCGCGCTATTCTCTTAGCTTTGAAATCTATTAATTCTTGCTTTTTCTGTCCTATAGCTTCCTCTTCTTCTCTCCTTCGGATCTAATCTCTCTTGACCCAAGTCTTTCCTAACAAAAGTGAAAAGGGAGCGCTATTCTCAACAAACTTAATGACCTTGAATTCTTCTTCTGTCGATGTTCCATGAGAAACCATAGGTACAGGGGAAAGTCTTCCACATAGGGTTATCAACTTTCCTTTAAACAATCCTATTCCTCCCAATGAAGGAATCATAGCAGGATTTCCAAAGTTTTCCCAAGTACTTTCTGTCATAATGTTCACCTGTGTTTCTGCATCCAATACACAGTCTATGCCGAAGTCACCCATTCTTGTTTCTATGCAGTCTTTCTCTTTTAAAATCTCTGATAAAATGATGTCTCTGTGATCATTCAATGTCTCTTTCATATGAAATAATATAGAATCTGATTCTTTCTGGTTCTTTGGCATATTCTTAGTCTCTTGACCTTCCTCATGGTTTTCTTGTCTCATGTTCATCTTTTCAACTTTAGCAATCATTCTAGGGCAATCTAAAACTTCATGTCTAGTAGATTTACAAAAAAGGAAAATAAGACTTCTACCAGGGCATTCCTTATTAATATGTCCTAGTATTCTGCACCTAAAACAAAGAGTTAATCCTCTCTTTCTCTTAAATGATCCCCAATCTTTCCTGTACTGCGCACTAGGATCACAGTGATGGACCTGCAAAAAAATCTTTCTAGGATCCTGCATCCGCTTGTTAGTCCAAAAATTCTTTCTATGCATAGGGATAACATATCTTTCGCTATTTTTATCAGATCTATTCATATCACATATTATTTCTTCTAGATGTACCCTAGTTTTTAGACTAGGAAGAAATCTATCAAATATACCTAGATCCACTCTTTCGAAACAAAAATTTCCACTTATCTTACTTTTATCAGAGCACAAAGATTTAAGATCTTACCTCTTTTCTTCAGATTGAACTTCTCTTCTTATCATAGAGCTTCAAAAGTCAAGTAGAGTAATGCGCACTAGGGAAACAAATCTATGCACAAATATTTCTCTTTTCTTCAGTTCTCATCAATCACAGTTTTAGGTCCCGACAATAGAACCATTTGTTAGCACAGGGGCATACCCAGGGTTCAAAAATTAAAAAATGCACCAACAAAACCCTAACTATGGGCCCTTCGGCAACACCTGTGAAGCATATGAAGTCTCACCCGAGGTAGAGGCAAGGGGGGTTGTAGGACTCAAGTGTCTACAACCTAGCTGGGACATAGATTTGTGATCACAATGCTTTAACATAGCACTTAGTAGTTAACATTCATTAGTCTTTAACCCTTATTCAGATCACAGGTAAAACATTAATTATAGATAGTGCAGTATTCGACAAGATCTAGCACATCCAATTACTTAGAATATAGAAATATATCAGATCTAGCATTCATTCATATCACTAAGAATTAAACATTCATCCAGAATAAGCACTAAGAAAATAAATACACAACCACATGAATAACATAACACAAAGCACCATAACACAGGATATACATGGTTCACCCCCAACGTGGGGCTACGACCACCAATTCTTCATCTTCTTCATTAGCTTCTTTTAATCCTCTTACATGCACACAACCACAAAACCCACTACGCAAAGGACATGATATCTGCGCGCACCTCGCCAAATCCTACTTCCCCAAGTTTGGCACATCATAGAGCCTTATTACAATCACTTTCACTTAGCTTTGCAAGTTCTCAACACACAGTATCAACAAAGCATTTACAACTATTTGCACTTAGCTCACTGGCTTACAATTGACTCAACACCGCCTACTTACATCACCAAGATACTTATTTATACTTTACAAAAGGGGCCTGAACATGGGTAAACCCATGGGCCAACATCCCATACCCGTTACATAAACCCTAAACCCAAAAATCCCACAAAAGGGGGTGAGATCCTGCGATCTCCGCTTCGCCTAGCGCTTCATCTTTGACCAGCCTGTCGAAGTCCCAAAAATGGTCAAACACAACCAAGGTTCTCCAAAACTTAGTTGAGGGCCAACAGTCATTGTTGGACCTCGACCAAGTTTTGAGGAAACTTTGGTAAGAGTTGGCCCACTTTTGGAGTTCGACACATTGGTTGAGGAAGGAGAACCCAGGTAGAGCTGAGATCATGGATCTCACTTATTTTTCAGGCTATGTGGACTGAGTAAGGGGTTCTTTAGGGTTTTTGTAATGGGTTATGGGATGTCGGTCCATGGGGTTTTCCCATAATTGGCCCTATTGTAAGGGTTTGTAAAAGTATAAATAAAAGAAGAATGTATGGTAGAAGTAGTAGTATTTTGAACTAAGTGCAAGTAGTTTGAGTAGCTTTGTGCCAAGGGAATGAATGTGTGTTAAGGATTTGTGCTTGATAGAGAGTGGCTCCATGCCTTGACCTAGTTTTTGAAGGAGGATCTGGTGCTTAGTGCGTAGATCTCCTGTCTAGTGCAAAGCTTGACTCTGTGGCTTAGTGAACAAGAGTGAATGAATGTAAGATTCAGGCACATAATAAATAAGGAAAAGCGATTGGTGGACGTATCCCCACACTGGGGTGAGCCATGTACATCTGGTGTCTTATGGTTTTCTTTGTGAAATGATTATCTTTGTTATGTTTTTCTTAGTGATTATATTAGATATGTAATGGACATGTATGTCCTGCTTTAATGCTTTTCTTATATCAAAATGCTAGATCTGATTCAAAGTGCTAAGTGCTAAGTGGTTGAAGTGCTTAATATTTGTTGTTACTGTGCTAGATCTACCTTAGATATGTTTTGCGATGTTCATAAGGTGAATAAAATAATGTATGTCACTTCTAAGCGTTAACAAAATACTCTCCAAAGTGTTATTTTCACATATATGTGTCCCATCTTGGTTACAGACACCTGCGTCCTGTAACCCCCCTGCTTCTACCTCGGGTGAGACTTTGCCTGCCTCGCAGGTGTTTATGAAAGGGTCGGTAGTCGAGGTTTTGTTGGTGCGATGTTAAGAATTGAACCCTAGGTCTACCCCTGTGCCAACAAATGGTTCCATTGCCGGGAGCTGCATAGTTGAATACCCTTAATGGAGAATGGAAGGATGGTTTAGTAAATGGGAGACAGTTGAAACTGTATTATGAGAACCAACTGCCTCACAACTCTCAGTAAAAGAAAGGAAGAAGGGTCTAGGTACCAGGTACAGTTGAAATTGGGTACCATACATAGAAAAGACAATATGCACATGATAGGGAGGGATAGAGCAGAAAGAACATGCTGCAATCAAAGTGATAGAGAAGGTTCGACCCTACAGTGACTCAGGACGAGTCACATGTGAGTGTTGGGGGCCTGTTGGCCCTTGATCATATATTAAATAAGAAAGCGAGGATTAAGGAAGAATAAAGACAAAATAGGAAATGCGCGGAAGGCACATGGGGTCTAAGTGGTTAAAGAAGCAGAAAAGAAGGAGCGAAGTAAAGGAAAGCAAGCAGTTGAAAGACAAGATCAAGGAAGACAAAGAAACAAAGAATATAGATCTTGGACAAGTTAGCAAGCAGAAAAATATACCAATGGGTGATTTGGAGCACCTTGCAAAGAAGATGGAAGAATAGGCCGGTGAATTCCTTAAAATGTGGGTTATGTGGACCTAGGGTTTTGGCACCTAGGGTTTTGGTACCTAGGGTTTTGGAACCTAGGGTTTTTGCACCTAGACGTCGGTCTAGGGTTCCTAAGAGTCATAGAAGGATAAATATAAGTCTAAGAAGAGTTGAGAGGGGTGGTTTTTGATGTAGAGACTAATATTGAGATGTAAAAGTGTTAAGTCTTAGAATATGCTTGTATTTTGAGATCTTCATCTGGGTGCGAAGATCTACTATGTTGTTGGGTGCGTAGGGAGAGGGAATAAATAGAAATATAGAGAAGGATATATAGATGAATGCACATATAGAACTATATGTTTTAATATATTTGATCAATAAACACAGTTCTGTGGACATAACCCTAGGGAGAGGGTGAACCACGTAAAATATTGTTGTCCCGTGTGATTGATGCTGTGTTATTTTCTATATTTTATACTGTTATCACATTGGTTTTTTCCTTACTAAAGATAAGTAACCTCACGAAGTTAAGCATAATACTGTTAAGGATCTTTGGGGGGTTTTGAATTGCTATTTTAGACTCATCTTCCATTTCCTCTAGTTGTAGACACCTGCCTCCTACAACCCCCCTATTGCTACTTTGAGTGAGACTTCATATGCTTCACAGGTGTTGCGGAAAGGGCCATTAGTTAGGGCTTGTTGGTGTGCTGTTAGAGTTGAACATTGGGTATGCCCCTGTGCTAACAGGTATCCTGACCTGAGATCTATCTTGGAAAATATCCTTGCATCCTTCAAATGATCAAAGAGATCATCAATTATTGGTAGAGGATACTTTTTCTTTATAGTTACTTTATTTAACTGCATGAAGTCAATGCACAATCTCAAGGTCCCATCCTTCTTCTTAAAAAATAACACTAGGGCACCCCAAGGTGACACACTTGGGCATATGTACCCATTATTTAAAATTTCTTCAAGCTGCATTTGCAGTTCCTTCAGTTTTGGTGTGCTCATCCGGTAGGGAGTCTATGATATTGGAGCTGCCTCAAGCATCAAATTTATAGAGAAATCAATATCTCTCTTTGGGGGTAACCTTGGTATCTCCTTGAACACATCGTCAAAATATTTCAGGACTGAATGATCCTCCAATTTTGGCACCTTATCCTTAGGTGATTCTTCCATACGGGTTGCAAATATTTGGTAGCCCTTCCTATAACACTTCTCTAGCTGCATTGCTAAGATTTATCGGAGAATAATTGTCCTGGGAATTCCTTAGACTGCTATCTAATTTCCTTCCTCATCCAGGAAAGTGAATTTCTTGTTATGGCAGTCTAATATGGCATGGTTTTGTTCCAACCAATCCATACCAATTAGGCAATCATATGACCCTAAAGGCAAAATTTTCAAATCTGTCTTGGTACTCAATCCATTCATGCCCACTGGGCATGATTTAACCAACTCAACAACCTTTATCTTGGCTCTTGTAGCCAGCTCCACCAACCATGATTTCCCATGCTTGCTTCTTGGTAATTAAAATATTTCCACTACCTTAGATATATATAGCTATGGATAACCCTTGAATCAATTAAAATAGTAAAGGCATGGTTATTGATCATACCTTCGACTTCAATCATGTATCATTGAAACTCAACTTTCTTGTTGTCCAGGGATGCATACATTCTTGGTACTCTTTTGCCCATGTCCTCCACTATTTTTGCTTGCTGGACATTGTGAACAACTCTCATCTTGTCCCTTCTGTGAGGGAAAACTTTATACTTATGATCTCCATTACATCTCCAACATTTCATAGGTGTCTGCCTTGGCCTTTGCCCACCTACTTCGGGCTTTCTCAAAATTGGCTGTCCTTGGGGACTATTTATAAAAAATGGTGGCTTGTTCCCCTTGTACCTTTGGTCCATATTAAAATTCCTCTTGTCTTCCCAAGCTCTTTGGAAATTAGGATTTCCTTTATGCTGATCATATAAACACTTTTCCCTCCTTGTGGTTTCTTCCATAGTTTTAGGATCATCATACTGGATTTTGTCACTGATAAAAGATGGTAGCCCACTCAGATATCTCTGGATATTGACTGTCTCATCCTTAATGAAATGGACATACTTCAACAACTCTATGAATCTCCATTCATATTCATCTATAGTCATTCTTCCCAATTTAAGTTCAAATAAATCTTTCATCTTTTTGTCATAGTATCTCTTGGTTAAGTACTTCTTTTCAAAATGTCTCTTTAATTCCTTCCATGTAACCTTCTTCTCTCTGATGTGTTGCACTTGCACAAGATGATCCCACCACATGGATGCCTTTCCTTTCATCTGATAGATTGCGATTCTTCCTTCTGCTTGGGAGGAATAATTATGCAATGGGAAATATTTCCTCATGCCAAGTAGCCATGTCTCATCATCTTCTTCTTTCTGGGGATCTCCATCAAAAGTAGGAGGTTTGATCTTATTAATTTCACCCTTCAGTTCATCCACTTCATATATCCTATTCTTTCTAGTAGGATATTGACTTGAACTGTTGTGTGACCTCCTTTTGGTATGCCTTTGGGAGTGCTGGAGATGTTTGCTACCACAACTTTCTCTCCTTTCCACATCAGGGGACCTGTGGCTCTCTGATTTGCTGGATCCACTTTCCTTATCCAACTTATTTTCAATTCTCTCCAGGCTCTGTATTAGCTTCGTATTGAAGTTTTCCTGTTGCTCCTTGGCTCTCTTAATCATTTCATTATCTTCCTGGTGAATTTGGACATCTTTTTGCAATTTTTTAATTATTTTCATCATGCCCACGTCTTTATCTATTTCTTCTCCAGGTCCATTGGAGTTTATTACTTCAATTCCCAAATGGACATCCATTCCTCTAGCTTCATTCTCTGAACTGTAAGCATCCTGTGCCTTCTCCATTCCTTTGCACTATGTGACACTTTGGTTCGGTTTTGAAAATTTCTAACTCTGCAAAATGTTCAGTCAACCGTATTTTGTCAGGCTATTCGTCTTTAATAATTTTTCTAGAATAACATAAACCAATCTGATTCAACAAAAGAATACAAGAATCCATTTTATATGGTTCTTGGTCGATCAAGAAACCCCATGGCTCTATCTCTGAGCCTTGCTCTATTTTACAAATCACTTTCGGGTTACTAGCCCCTTTTCTTCAGCCTTTAATTCACATGTGACCATGGATGTGACCAAGTGCTAATAGTTGGGCGCTTATCCGGAGCCTTGAAACTTTGGGGCTCCAGAGCTTGGGAGGTTTCCCTTTCCACACATCAAAAACATCATAAAACATTGAACTGGAGAACTCATGGAGGATGGTGGATCTACGTTCCACATTCTTTGTTCATATTTATTGTGGATATGAGCTATGGGACTAAGGCTTTGACGGTTTCCAAAGCACATAAAAAAAAATCTCTTAGAGTGTCAAATTGGCTAACTCGCGAAGTTGGTTGGATCAACGGTCCACATCTTGCTAGCATCCAATGACTGATATTTACTATGAAACTTCAAGCTTCAGAGATTCAGGGCTCTANATTTAGGAATTTGGAGCTTTGGGGATCTGGGAATTAAGAGGATTTCACATCTTCACACCCCAAAACTCTCAAACCGTGAATGTACGAATACTTCCACGTCACCCCCGGTGATGTCATCACATCACATCACTTTGGCGCTATGATAATACACAAATTTCTTCCTCCCCCTCAATCATGAATCATTTCTTCTAGAGTTTCAAGTCTTCAGACTACCGCATCTATTGTCATGTGTCCTTCATGATCAACGATCGAGGTAGACTCTGGCCTTCAGACCTTTAGGAGTCTTCATAATTGGAAAAAATTCATCTAGAGTGACAAGTCTCTAGACCTTGGGATATGATGCCATGCATCCATTGTAACCATTAGGGGCCCCACGATCCATGCTCTAGAGGAGTGCCACATGGTGAAATACTAGAAGAAGACACACGACCTAACCAGATGGATGACATGTGTCATGTTCCAACTGGGCATTTCAATATTTTAAAGTACATAACCCACTACCACGTGGCATGCAACCTACATGTCCATGTCATCTCAAGTGATGTCAACAAGACACATTACTTTGGAACTTCAAGATTAGGGGCTTCGGAAGATTCCACACTAGCACACTCCAATTATCTAGAATGCCGAACTCCTGAACTTCCTTACCTTCTGGGGTCCACATAGTACAACTGTCAACACTTAAGGTGGTGGCACGTGTCATGTCTAGGAATGTCCACATCACCACATGTGACATCATCATTCCATGCTACTTCAACTCTTTTTCTTTGGGACTTTGGAGCTTCAGTGCTTCGGGAGATTCCACACCAACACACTCCAATTCTCCCGAACGCCGAAATCCAAATAAGATGATA
>SNQJ01S0103461.1:37377-54377 GCA_010110895.2 Picea sitchensis
ACTCATCCCTCTTTAGTTAGTAAATTCAATATCTAAAACTTAAGGAAAGCGTCATGTTCTGGTGTGTTTTGTTCTAGATCTAGGTGGATCTAGGGAGATCAGTTAGTGTCCGCACCTACCGATTAGTCCGATAACAGCCTCTGATAACCCAAATGTGAGGGCTGCTGAGAATTACTCTGTTGTGGAGGATTTGGCACAAACTCCTTGCGCAATGTCTTCTTTGGGAGTTCTTCAGAGTTTCCCATCGCATAGAAAAGCATTGTTGTCCTCCTTGGGAGCTACAGAACCTAGTAACTTGGGAAATATTTTTTTTGATCCAACAGACCATAAACTTCGTCTTCCTTACCATGATGCCTTTCAGATAGTAGTGGCTTACATCACGAAATCATTGACATGGAAAATTTTTCGTATGGTGATTGATGAGGGTGCCTAGACTTGCATGATGTCGTTGGCATGTTGGAAGGCCATTGGACAACCCGAGTTGTCTTTGTCGCCAAATTTTCTTATGGATTTTGACGGTCAATCATTCATACCACATGGTATAATTCCCTCTTTTCTTATGCAATTGGAGGGTAAAATTGTGTGTGTCTAGGTTGAAGTAGTCGATGCACCTCTCGACTACAATATTTTGTTAGGAAGGAGTTGGACTTATGCAATGCACGTGGTTGTAGCCACCATTTTTTGGGTCTTATGATTTATGCACGAAGGCTGGATTATAACCGTCGACCAATTGTCCTTCTCCCATCCCAACCCTTCATCGGGGGCATCCATGGTCCTGCTGATTGATAACCTACAACCAAGCACTGTCAACTTAGGTGCCAGATTTTTTTGGTCATTGATGGGAACCTTTGATTATCCACCACCTTCCAATGATGTAAGGTTTATTTTGGCTATCCCTGACCAACCAAAGGCTGCAATTTTTCAAGTGTTGTCTTTTAAAATGAGATACTTTTATGACCTGTGGACTTTACCTTCCCCATTGGATTCAATTGAAAGGGTAGGGAACCTTGGCATGGAAATGCCCTTATCCGCTGCTAAGGTTGCATACACTGTTGTCCAACAAGCCTCAGACAACCCCGATCCAACTCCTGCACAAGAGTTAGATCCAGTTCTTGAGCCTATTTGGGCTGAAGACTCTTTCAATGCTTAGGACACTTTATACTTTACATTTCCCTTTGATGAGGTGATTCTGGAGGTAATGAATGGTCCGGACAGACCTTCGGATGATCTTCGCCATAGATCTTATTTTCTTCTTGATATTGGGAGAATAGAGGTAGGACAATTCATATTGACCATAAATGGATATATCCCTTGTCCTATTAACCCTTTGGCTATGCATGAAGTATACGCCGAGGGAAACATGGAAAGTATTGTTGCAACGATTCCTATTGATATCTCCAAAACCCTTGGCGTCGTGGAGAATGTCTTCGTAAAAGTGGATTTCTCCCCCAAAGATATTCAAATCTACACGGAGTTGTTTAAACAATTCAGTGACGTTTTTTCATGGTCTTATGAGGAAATGCCAAGCATTGACCCACGTATTTTTGAACACAAAATCATGACATATCCTGATGTTAAACCTGTTTGACTGAAGCTTCTCTTGGTCAACCCTCAAAAAATAATGATGATAAAGGCTAAAGTAGAGAAACTCCTTAAGGTCGGTTTCATCTACTCTGTGAAATTTAAGGAATGGGTATCGAACCTAGTTCCTTTCAACAAGAATGAGGGCATGATTTGCGTTTGTATGGATTTGCGTGATTTGAACAAAGCTTGCCCAATGTTTTTTTCCAACCTCGTTTATTGACCAGATTGTCAATGAATGTGCGAATTGCGAGGTATTTTCGTTCATGTATGGTTTTTGGGGATATAATAAGATTCAAATCAAACCTAAGGACCAACATAAAACGACTTTTATTTGTCCTTGGGGTACTTTCTCTTATCGGAAAATGCCTTTTGGCCTAAAGAATGCTAGAGCCACTTTTCGACGGGCCATGTATTTTTCTTTTCACAACCTTAAAAACATAGTTGAGGCATACTTGGATGACCTAGCATCACGTTCTCACAAGAGATATGATCATCCCGCCTATTTATGACTAATTTTTGAGAGGTTTCGTTACTATCAGATTCGCTTGAATCCGAACAAGTGCAGTTTTTGTGTGATGTCAGGTCATTTATTAGTTTTTATCGTGTCAAAAAAAGGGATCCTGGTCGATCCTCTTAAGGTTGAGGAAATAATTCAATTGCCTCCCCTGTGTACAATTCCCCAACTTCAGAGTTTACAGGGGAAAGAAAATTTTCTTCAACATTTTTTAGCTAATTATGTCGAGATTACAAAAGGGTTTGTGTCTTTTACAAAATGGAGTCCTATTCTGTTGGGACGAAGCAACTCAGTGCTCCTTTGATGCATTAAAACACGCTCTTACATGTGCCCCTCTCCTCATCCCTCCTGATTACAAAAAAGATTTATTATTGTACATGGCTACTGCAGATTCTTCAATCGGCATGGGCTTGGTACAAGAGGATGATGCGCTCGATGAGCACGTTATCTATTATCTTATATGAGGCCTAGTTGGACTGGAGCTCAACTATTCACACATTGAGAAACTTCCTTTGGAAACCATCCACGATGTCCAACTGTTCTGTCACTATATATTGCTTCGCAAGACCACCATCATTGCCTTCGTTAACCCTTTTCAATATGTGTTAACACGACGAGTCATTAGCAGCAATATTAGTAGATGGATAGTTATCCTTCAATAGTTTGACTTGGATTTTTTCGGTGAAATCTAAAAAATCCTTAGTCTTCGCAAAGTTAATCTCGGAACGACTGGTCAAAAGTGGTGATATTTCACCCGAAGAGTCACCAATTAATGGAGATCTTTTTCTAACTATATCTTCAGACCCCCTGGTATGGAGAGATATTTGTGTATCTTCATACTTTGAGGTTCCACGCTTCTACTTCTCGTGATGAGCATTGACGAATACGACACCAAGCGCAAAATTATCTTATTCTCGATGACACTTTGTATCGTCGAGGGGTGGATTTCATTCTTCAATGATGTATTACTCACGAAGAAGCAAAGATTGTTTTGAAAGACTGTCACACTGGAGCATGTTGTGGTCATCTATCTAGGTTGGAAACAAACCAAAAAATTCTTCGCGCAGGATACTTCTAGACCTTGTTAATCAAAGATTGTGTTGAGGCAGTCAAGAAGTGTATCCTGTGTCAGATATTCTGTCAGAAGATGTGGGCACACCCCACTCCTATGTTTCTGGTTATTGTTGTTGGCCCCTTCATCAAGTGGGGGATCAATTTTACTACATGTCACCCAACTTATTCTAGGGGGCATCATTATATCATTGTAGTGGTAGACTACTTCACTAAGTGGGTCAAATATATGCCAACATTTAACAATGAGAGGGAAACCGCTGGCCTTTTTGTTTTCAATCAGATAGTTTCTAGGTTTGGTATCCCAAAGGAGATTGTCATTGACCATGGCAGTCACTTACAAAACAAAATGGTGGACAAATTAACATTCATCACCCTATTAACCACTAGAGAATGTCCAGGTTGAAGTTGTGAATAAGTCTCTTAAAACTATTCTTCAACGGACGATCAATTCGGCCAAGTAAAATTGACATTTGATGCTATATTCAAAACTGTGGGATTATCGGATGTCATTCAACACTGCTACCATTTTTTCATCTTTTCAACTCATCTATAGGTTGGAGGCAATATTTCCCATTGATTTTCAAATCCCTTCTCTGAAGTTGGAGGTATAATTACTTCTCGACACTACACCTCTTGAGGAACAACTTTTATATCAGTCTATGTAGCCTTGGCTAATGAGGCTCATAAGAACACCTATGTAGCCTTGGCTAATGAGGCTCATAAGAAATAGGGTTAAGTTTCAATATGATCAGTCCGTCCACCCTCATATTTTCTCCGAAGGTGATCTTGTCCTGGTCTATGACCAAGTCAAATATCCCTTGGGGGAAGGCAAGTTCAAGCCCATGTGGTTCATACCTTTCATCGTAAAAGAGGTATTAGAAAAGGGTTCTTACCGTCTAGTTGATTTTGAGGGTAATTCCTTAGTGGAGCCTATAAATGGGCTCTACCTTAATTAGTACTTTACTTAGGTTGGTCACCTAAGAATGACTTATTTTATATATGTATAGTTTTTATACATGTTTTGTCTTTTTCATTTTTTGGACGTGTAGTTATTATGGTGTCTTTTTCACTATGACAAATGTCAAGTGAATCAGAGATTTACGTTGGGTTCGCGGACGACACTAGCCAACACACTCGGAGGCTTACTTCTTCAGCTTGGGTGATTTTCACACATGGTGGTCAATTGTTATCTTCTAGAGGTATTTTTCTAGGTGAAACAACCGACAATGTTTTCGAGTATAGCGCAATGATAGAATAACTATGTGATTCCTTGTCACACAACATTTCTCACCTTCGAGTTTACTTAGATGCTCAACTAGTCATGTCCTAGTTAAATGGGGTTTATCGTGTTTATGATCCCACTCTTAACCGACAATTTCTTAGGGTATGTCTCTTAGAAAAATATATTGATTATATTACTTATATTCATGTTCCTAGGAGATTTAATCATTTAATTGATACTCTAGCTAATCAAGTTTTAGATTGGCATGTTTCTCACATGTAAAAGTCAAACACACGCATACACATGTAAATAAATTTTCAAAAAATGTCACCCATAAAAAAAAAGATGCATATATATTTCCAAAAATGGTTTCATGAGTACAAAGTGGGCATGAAAACCTCAAAAGTGGTTGGTATACATCATTGGGATTAAACCCTCAAAAATATTGTACAAAAAGTTCCCTCGGCACATAAATAGTCCAATGCTATTTAAGGTTTGGTCCTATTGGCCATGCTGTAGTGGAAAACAACATTCGCTAGATGTCAGAAAAAATAGACCCAGGTCCGAGGCACCCCTACTACATGTGGTTGCATAGCCAGGGGGAGATCCTCAAACTCAAACATAGGAACTGCGCGAGTGAGAGCAATGAGGTTCCTCTCCACTCGTCATAGGACTCTATCAACCTCTTTGACTGGGGGTCCTCCTGCAACTATTGGTCCTCCTGTTGTTGTTGGTCCTGCCTTTGGTCGAGGAAGAAACCTGGTATAGGTGAAGTGTATTGGTAAAATAGGTCCCAATCTATACATAAACATAATTTGAAGTTAGTACTTTGAAATTCACATAAAAAGGATAATATATAAAAAATAATTTTTTTTAAAACTTAAAAAAAATATATATGTTACCTATCTCGCCATGCTCCTCGCCAGGGGGCATGAGCATGTCAGGATATCTAAGGAAACTTATCCCTACATAGGGATACTCCTCTATCATTGGGATCTGATGGGCCCACCAGTCGAAGAATTTGTCATCGAAGGCATGTTGAGTCCTTCCCCCACCTTGTCTAGGAAATAAGACTGCCCACCTGCACAATGCTAGGAAGGAGGCGATATGCCCCCTTACTATCTCTCTCGAGCTGAGACTAGGCACCCTCTCGAAGAAAAAGAAAGATAATACCATACCAAACCTTAAGTTCTTGTTGGTACACCTACAAAATTCTATGAATTGTCTCTTCATGCATGCTATCATGGTAGTACTCTAGTCAAATATCGTTGCCTCTAAACACTGCATTGCACAATGCATCTATGCACGGGAGGGATTATGAAGTGCTATAGATCTAGTGACCCTCCCAATCATGAGTAAGATGACCCATAGGGAGAGGCTGGTAATATTGTGAATTGGCACCTAAAAACCTACTTTCTCGGTACCAACCTCATAGTGCATCGCGTTGTAATCCTCAATGTTGTATGGCCCTAGAGGAAAAGTCCTCAAGTTAACCGGTTCCCCTCTCCTAGAGAGGTCGGTCAAGAAGTAAATGTCTTTCGTGGTTGGGGTCAATTATTGACCCTCTAACATAAATTCCTCTGTGTCAGGATGCCAGTACTCTACCAAGGCATTAATAAGCCTCAGTTGTTCCCTCATAAACAGACACTGGAATAATTTCCATAGACCACATTGTTTTAGTGTAGCAATGGACACAAGGTCCTCCTCGACCAAAATGTCCAAATCCTCATGTTCCCTCTCTCTCCAGTGCACATAATGTTAGAATATAATGGATGTGCTCATTTTACTATTGACAATATCTCTATTGTCACCAAACCATAGGTCGAAGCCACCCTCCGATCACCTTAACTTTGACAGAGAATCACTCCAGAAGCAAACCCTAGGCTAGATAGCCAAACAAAGGGTAGCACACCTTTCCCCAAGGATAGTGCACCAACAAGAGCTGATCAGATGTTACAAACCCTAGCCAAGAGATAGTCCAAGCCAAATGTGATCTTCTAGCTGCAACAACTACAATGGAAACTCTCCTCAAACCCACGCTAAAGACTGGGCACTACAGCGCGCACAAGTTGTTGCTCTGCAATTCTGAGACTGCCTGCCATAATGAGAACTGACCTCCTGTATTTATACTAATTCTGGCTAACTGCCTGGGCCGAATTCTCATTTTGGGTATCTGTCTGTTCAATATATATTATTATTTATGGACGACTTCTTCTCTTGGAGGCTAATAACCTAATATAAATTATCTTCTTGAGCCGACAAGTCTTCTAGGGTTATTAGCCAACTCATTAGGGTTTCTTCTTGCTTCCCAAAGTATTCTATCCTCATCAAGTTTACATGTGGAGGTAAATACCTCCTACAACTACCATAATATCAACACATACATCCTATCACACACAAGAAATGGAGAGGGTTTAGTACTTGTGTTTACCTTATTTTAATGCAAAGGGAGGTGTATGCGGGCTGTAATTTGAATAGTCTCATATGTAATCGGGATATTTGTTACTCTTCTCGAGTACATATGCTAGCTTACCGTTGGCAGCCCATGTAAATGCAAGCACTCCCTTTTTAGATGGGTGCGTGCCTCCCCAACCAAATATTAAATAAAAAGTAAGGCACTAAAAGGAAAATAACAGTGATTTATACTTAATTGGTCCAAGTAGAAGGGTGTTTCATCCACCATATCTTCCTAAATTCTCATTTCTATAAAAGGGGTTTTTGACTTCTTTTGTTGATTTCCAAATTGTAATGGTCAAAATGAGCTTTCCACCTCTATTTATAGAATATTTTGGCCCTTTTTCCCCCAATTTGGTCCCCTTTTTCACGTTTACTAACTTGGTGGCTACTTGAGTACTCT
This sequence comes from Picea sitchensis, assembly GCA_010110895.2. Classification (NCBI taxonomy): domain Eukaryota; kingdom Viridiplantae; phylum Streptophyta; class Pinopsida; order Pinales; family Pinaceae; genus Picea; species Picea sitchensis. The sequence continues at coordinate 44,629 of SNQJ01S0103461.1, forward strand.
TTTGAGTTATCCTTGGGTCATGCTGATAGACTCGTCCTTTCGGTTTGGTAATTTTTTTAGATGGGTTACACTTACATCATCCCATGGTAAACATTATTTTTTTCAACTTTTGCATATAGGTTAGGTTTTTACCCCTTGCATTCTGCATATTGTTGAATTTTTTTATATTCCATAGGATTGATCCCACCGAAGGGTGACACAAAACCTTCTCAACTACTTTAGAAGTGTTGTAATTAGGTGGTAGAGCCTACCTCTACATGGATGCCCTAGGTAGATCCTTCGCTGCATTTTTGGTGTCCATGCAGTGAGTTTGTCTATAGGATTTGGAGTCCTTGTTAGTCTTTCCATGATTACATATTGAAGCATCATTATTCTCTCTAATCAACATTCTTTTCCTTACCCACTTGAATCCCTAATGAGCATGGTTTGTTGTCTTTCAAGCTCGCTTAAATTTCGAAAACAACATCCAACGAGACTACATATATTCTTTTTGTTCTCATCTGGATTACTTGAGAAAAGAAGCCCCCCTAGAGTCTTCTTTAATCCCTTTTCATACTCTCAAAAATTGAAAGTATTGCCCAACGATCTTGTTTCCCTTCACGTTGTTGGTAGCCATACATGATTTTCTATACTTATCACAATCGAAAGAGACTATACCTTTCTGTAGCTTCCACCACCTTCCATTTGTAAATGTTTATATTTCTGAGTTTCGAAGTGATGATTGGGTTAAATCCTACCTTATTGAGTTTTCGTGTGCATTTTCATTTGTTTGTTTTTTTTAAATTCATGACTGTAAGCATGAATTTAAATATAAAACTTGGCTTGGTTTTATAATCTTTTACCTTAGAAATATCATTTTAAAATCCACCCATATATGATTAAAATTCAAGTTGATTAATCCACTATCGAAATCTTTGTGTATCATGCTTATCATGAATTCATTGGTTCTATAGTTCATTATGGAAATGTTTGAATGCANGTAATTAGGTGGTAGAGCCTACCTCTACATGGATGCCCTAGGTAGATCCTTCGCTGCATTTTTGGTGTCCATGCAGTGAGTTTGTCTATAGGATTTGGAGTCCTTGTTAGTCTTTCCATGATTACATATTGAAGCATCATTATTCTCTCTAATCAACATTCTTTTCCTTACCCACTTGAATCCCTAATGAGCATGGTTTGTTGTCTTTCAAGCTCGCTTAAATTTCGAAAACAACATCCAACGAGACTACATATATTCTTTTTGTTCTCATCTGGATTACTTGAGAAAAGAAGCCCCCCTAGAGTCTTCTTTAATCCCTTTTCATACTCTCAAAAATTGAAAGTATTGCCCAACGATCTTGTTTCCCTTCACGTTGTTGGTAGCCATACATGATTTTCTATACTTATCACAATCGAAAGAGACTATACCTTTCTGTAGCTTCCACCACCTTCCATTTGTAAATGTTTATATTTCTGAGTTTCGAAGTGATGATTGGGTTAAATCCTACCTTATTGAGTTTTCGTGTGCATTTTCATTTGTTTGTTTTTTTTAAATTCATGACTGTAAGCATGAATTTAAATATAAAACTTGGCTTGGTTTTATAATCTTTTACCTTAGAAATATCATTTTAAAATCCACCCATATATGATTAAAATTCAAGTTGATTAATCCACTATCGAAATCTTTGTGTATCATGCTTATCATGAATTCATTGGTTCTATAGTTCATTATGGAAATGTTTGAATGCAAAAGAACCTTGGTTAACTATTGATATTGTTCTCATGAGTTCAATTGTCATATTAGCATTCATGCAAATTAGTACAGACATGCTGTACTTGCATTTTCGTTTCACCTTGCTGGCCCAAAACATTAATGAGACCATTCATTATGTGCATAGGGTTTTGTACTTTGTAGGGTTTGGCACTCATCGTGAGAAATGGTTTGGAGTTTTATGAACTTTCTGGTTTTCCTTTTCCGTAACTCTCCTGTCCGAGTTATGATAGCCCCTAGAATCTGTGATTTTCGTGCCATTACATCCTGCTTAGACCTGTCTCTATTGCTCATCCATTGGAAACCTAAAACTATCCCTTCTGATATCTGTTGTATCCTTGTCACAATGGTAATGACACCCATGGTTCATATCAAGCCGAATGGATTCCAATATTTTCTATCCCATGAAGATGCTATTGATGACCTAAAGGCTCATGGATGGTATGTGTTCCTCAAGAAGTTCGAAGGCTATAATATCGAGGTTGCAAAATCTTTTTCACAAACTTTTGACGGCTTCAGAGCCAAGATTGGGGATATACAGTTGGAGTTAACAGAGGATTTCATGAGCAAGGTGACAGGTCTCCCATTAAAAGGTGAGAGGTAGTTTAAGAATGCTAAAATAGAAGATGTCCCATGGATTTATTCACAGCTTCCCACGAAACCACTTGATGTACAAAAGGTATTCCTATTGCTCTGTTAAAACCTAGATGACACCATCTCCTTTTAATTATGAAGCAAATTGTTACAGGTGAAGGCCGGTATGGGCTAGTTTTTCTGTACCACATTTGTTTTCTTATGAATTTAATAGGGTTTTAGTTGGATATGCCTTTTTACCTGTTGATGAGTCTTTACAAAATGTCCAATCGCTATAAGCGACAGGGTATCAATTTGAGTCCATTTCACCATGGAATCGTTAAAATATTGTTGGTTTATCACTTGTTGAAAATAGGTGACAATTGGGAGACCTTTCTGATCAGAAATGTCTTCACCCAGGATGACGCTACAATCAACCCTCTTTTAATTGTAAACCCTGATTCAAACAGACCAATAACTAAAAGCTAGGTTGTTAATTCAATTGATGGTCCATAATTTATTGAATTAGTTTCTGTTGTTGATGAAACCCCTGTGGATAAAGAATTACCATGTAGGTTTTCACCTGGAAGATCTCTGGAACAAGTAATTGCTGAATTAAAATAAAAGGATCGTCCTGTGCCTATGAATGATTCTAGTTTAAACATTAATGATAAAACTGTTGTGAAGAATTCCCATAAGGGAAAGAAACCATAGAGCATAGATTTAAGTTTCAGGAATAAGAATGCTGGTCATTTGATTTCTAGAAAATTAAGAAATCGAAAGAGTAATCATCTGAGCTCGATCGATCCGATCGAGATCAATGATCGGTGTTTATATCGTGAGATAAACAATTTATTGGATCATGAAGACCTTGAAAATCAATGTTCCAGGAGAGAGGTTATTTCCCATGTTGAACAATATGATTTTGTGACCAATTTACCCTCCTGTCTTAAGGGTAAAGAAATATTTTTGGGTATCAGTCACAACCTAGAACAAACCATAGGTAAAAATGAATCACCCCTTGTCGACTGTGTTCCATGTCGATCTTTCATTACCCCAGTGCACTGTGATAGTTGTCTCGACTGAATAGAGCATTACTATACATATGTGTCTCTCTTACAGGATCGAGTTAAATGCTTGGCTTCTCAGAATGCTCTGTTGAAAGGAGAGAACCTTGACCTGAAGGAACACATAGAGAGGGAGAATAAATGATTCAAGAGGGTCGGGAATATAATCATTAAGAACACAACCAATTTCAAAGCAATTATAAATTCTGAACTGTAAGATCCCTCTTTGGCTATTTTTCAATGGTAAAACGATTTTTGTTTTGATTTCATTCAATTATGTTATGAAAAATCGAAATAAGTAGATTTAATTTTGATTTCATTTGCTAAAAATAAGACTAGCTACAAAATTTATGATTCTATAGCCAATCTCTTTTGAATAATAATTAGCAATTGTTTTTCTAAATATCAAATCGGTTTTTTCTATTTACAGGAAATGGAAGATTATACTGCTGATTGTATGGAGCAAATACTTTGAATCATATGTTCAAATATTCAGTCGTTTTTGTCTTTTTATGTTTATAAAACTTTGGCTTATTTAGACAAAACCAACTCATGCATGAGTGGTTACTATTTTCACTATTTTTGTGGATTCAACTCTATCTTGTATGATATGAGAATTTGAATCATGAACTAGTTTAAATAATGTTCCCTCTTGGTGGTGAAGGGATATTTTGTTCTGGACACATTATGGACATATGACTATCAAGACTAATATGGAAAAGTTGTTCACTCCTTGGATTTAGACTAGTGTGGCACTTGCCCATTATGTTTTTCCTTTATCTTATGGAATGTTAATATGTTTATATAGCTTTAGTCTTATCAGCATATGATATTTCATATTATTCAACACTTTAATTCTATCTATAAATTGTTGTCCTATATTATATCTGTGATCAATATTTCATTTAAATATCATTGATTTAGGATGGATGTTAAATGATGTATCACATGAATTCTTTGTATTAAATTTCTTTTATTATAAGTGTTCACATTATAAGATCATCAGATCTGTTCGTTTATTAATCTGCTCTTGTATTCCTGCTCTAAAACACCCTTGTGTTTGTTCTGGGAGTGTTAGTACCAGCCTGTTACAGGTTTTCCTCACAGGAAGGATAGCTCGGAGTTTGAATTGCGCAGAGACATAACTCATTAGGTGATTAACCATAGGTTAGTTTACTTGTATTCTAGTACTTTTGTTAGTTCATTTATCAATGAAATAAGAATAGTTTAAATTAGCTTTGACTGTTATTCTGTTCTTATTTCAATTTTGTTTGATTAGTATCTTTTTTAGTTCTTTAGATTTTAAATATAAAACAAAAAAATATAAAATGTATGTGCTTTCTTTATCTACTTCATAAACATCTTCTAAAAAACATTTATTTCACAAGATATCCCTGAAATCTTGCAAGATTGTATATATATTATATATAAGCATACACACATATTCATTTTCTTATTGAGATGTTTGTAATTATTGAATTTATATCCTTAGCATTATAGCTTTTAGATTCGTTTCCTTTCTTTTGTTATTTTTAGAACTTTAGTTGGCTAACAGAGCCATTAAACCCGCCAGGTCATTTCAACCCAAACGTCTTGGGTTATTTAGACAACCCCGGTTCAGATTTGACCTTCCAATTGACGATGTGTCAATTATGCCCATCAAGACACGCTCGTCAAACTTAAATCCGAAGGCACATCTGTCCGACGATAGTTTACCCCTTTTCGGTTTAGACAACTAATGTTACGAATAAAGGTATGCTCTGGGAACGTCGGTTCGCTAGAAGAGTATTCTCAGGTGTAATTTTAACCCTTTTTTGGGCCTAAGGGATTAAATATTTGAAAAAGGAACATTCTCCTTGGTTTTAGTTTATCTCTTTTTTAGGCCTTCAAGATTACTTACGAAAAAGGAACCCCCTCAGAGTCCATAGTTAATCTCTTTTCATACTCTCTAAATATGATAAGATTTCCGAGTGACCTTGTTCCTTTCACACTCATTAAATTGGTCCAGAAAGAGCATCTACTTGGCATTAGTTTAACCCTTTTTCCAACCAGTAGATTGTTTCATAAAAATGTATGCCTCGAGAGATTCGTCTCATCGGGAAAGTTCTCCTAAGTTATATTTTATACTTTTTCAGGCTAAGGAGACTAAAACTAGAAACATGCTGTGATTCCATAGTTAAGATCTTTTTCAGACTCCTTAAAATTGAAAATATAGCTGAGTGATCTTGTCTGAGTCACACTTGTTAAAATGGTATTGAAGAGACGTCTTTTTGGTACAAGTTTAACCATTTTTCGAATCGACTAGATTAATTGCGAAAAAGGAACACTTTGGAGTCTTATTTTAGCATTTTCTTAGACTCTCTAAACATGAAAAAAGCTATCGATCTTACCTTCTATGGGCTTGTAAAAATTTGCAGGGAAGGAGTCTTGTTATGTCATGCTTAATCGCGTTGCATGTCTCATCCTTTCATATTTGTCCTAATGTTGACTCCATGTTTCTCTCAACTAAACCTTTAAATCATTCCTTAAACGCAAGCCTTGCAACACTTTTTGCCTTTGTGATATGACACCTTGACTCATGGAGGATTTTTTTCCGAGTGTCCCTATCCTGCACATGTCTCCTTGCACAGAGCATCAGTATGTTCCATGCGTCTGGAACTAGTTTTCTTTCCCGCGACACTCTTTCCTCCTTTGTAACGTAGTGTTATTTTATTCTTTTTCAAGCTTGTTAAAAATTTGAAAAAGACAAAAAAAACAAATATTCCAAAAAGAGGGGATCATAAATATACACTCTTTTTTCGGCAGCAAGATAGTCGCCCTTGGACAAATCACATCCTTTCATTTGTTCTTCAAGCATTGGGATAATATTTATCACTACATAGAGTTGTTTCCTCCTCCATTTGGTTACTCTTCCAAACATATGGAGAGTTTGCGGTGCCTCCTCCATCACAGATTTATGTCAATATTACGCTGTCTGATTCTGATAAACTTTTGTGATTTTTTCCAAGGGAATTTTTATCCAGCCTGAGTCAACCATTCTGCAATTTATCTCTTGAATTTCATGAGTCGACCATCCTAAGAGTCCATTCAAGTCCAGATTTAAAATCGATGAAGTTTTATGCCTGATCAGTGAGATCCTTTAGTATTTTCCCAACGACTTCTCAAAGACCTCATAGTAGTGAATCTTACACTCCTATTGCACTCTTAACTGATTTTTTTAAGATCTTGAAGTTTTTTCTCGAGATATGGTGTTCTCATATCTAGCCCCAGGAGTCAATACTTCTTGAATATGCATATTGTATTGTACTTGAATATCATCAAATGAATTTGAGATGTAGATCCGTTGTGTATTTCTCGCGGCTACACTTTATATATACATTTATATGACATGGATATGAAGTGTACTTGAATGGAATCCATTATTAGTTCATCTCGAGAATGGGTATGCCCACCTTAGAGAGATTATTATTGTTTTGCAGATGGCGCACTCCCGAACTCTGGTCCCGGGCTCACTCGACTTCGTGCATTCCCACTGGAAAATATATGTTAATGTATTTTTTCCATCAGTTTATCTTCTGACCTCATACATTAGGGGGCATATTTTATAACCCAAAAATGATCTACCTATTCATACATGACTTTGGACCTTCTACTTGCACAATTTTCCAAACTACTGCTCAAACTCTCTCTTAAAAAACCATTTTTTGGAGCATGTACGGGCCCTGCTGCACTATTTCCCACGTACACACACTATCTGCAAACTAGAAAACCTGAGTACATACATGAGATGCATGCTAAAAAACCCGTTTTTACTCCAAAAGTTGCAAAAAAGAAAAAGTTGTAAGGAATTCAGTAGAGTTTACGGGCTATAGTCAGTTTCCCAACCATTTTACCCCTTTTAACTTGTACCCAAACCGATTAACTATCTTTTTATCATATAAAAGGAGGTCTTGGGGTCTCATTCACACATCAAGCATTAGAACAAAGAAAATTTTCCAAAATCCCTTTCCCTTTCAATCCAAGATTTGAATCCCTTTTCTTAGATCTGGCCTCAGCATTCCCCTTCCATCTCTCTCCCTATACAATACCTTCCCTACTTCCTAAGGATATCAATTGATTTTGAGAGGTATTACAGGAATGATGCAATTGGAGAAGCAGTTAGAGGATCCTGGACCATGTTCACAGAGCGTTTTTTCGATCAAGAAGGTTGTAATTATTGTAATCTTCCCATCTGAATAAAAGAGTCATTTTTTTGTCCCAAATATTGTGTTTATTTTCTTTCATTTGATTTATGCATCTAGACTTGTATCTAAACACTAACATGGATACGTATAGATAATATATCTTGTAGCTTTATATTTATCATGTTGCTTGCAGGTCAGCTTTGGGAGGAGACCATAAATCCAAGGAATTACAAAGGTGAAGGAAGTCTACATTGGACAATAGGACATAAGGTACATGCGCTTTTCCTTCTCTTTTTTTTGAGTTCAAATTGTTTGGGGTAGTCTAGAACTAGGGCTGCCTTTTAAGGGAGATCTTTGCTATGCCTATACTTTGACCCTAGTATAGTAATGGGGGATTTTCCCCACTAGAAACTTGTCATTCCCTGCTCATGTATTATCAATAATTAAACTTTTCCTTCTCTTTCCATTATTAATTTGTGTTGGCACAGGGGTAGACCCAGGGTTCAATGCTTCAACAACACACCAACAAAACCCTAACTACCGGCCCTTTCGACAACACCTGTGAAGTAGATGAAGTCTCACCCGAGGTAGAGGCAGGGGTGATTGCAAGACTCAGATGTCTGAAACCTAGCTGGGACACAAATATGTGATTATAACACCTTAACAAAGAACTTAACAATCATTATTCATCAGTATTTAACCTTAGTTCACAACGTAGATAAACCCTAATAATAGAGCATCACATTATTCATCCAGATCTAATATATTCAAGCACTAAGTATATCAACATATATCAGATCTAGCATCTTATTCACATCACTAAGCATCGAGATATCATATCATGTCTATATAAGCATACATTACTACACTAAGAATTAACCATATGAATAATAAAACAATCAAATGAAAAAAGAAACCATAACACAGGATATACGTGGTTCACCCCCACCCCGAGGCTACGTCCACCAACTCTTATTCTCTTTATTATCTTCAGTCAATCATCTACATGCACAAATCCACAATATCCTACTCCTCATAGGACAGGAGATTTGCGCACACTCAGCTAGATCTTCCTTCCCCGAGCTAGATCATAGCACGAATCCTTTACACAATCTCTTACAGTCACTTGCACTTAGCCTTGCAAGCTTCACACAATATGCACAAAGCATGTACACCTATCACTTGCACTTAGCACTTAGAAAGGTACCAAACCCCAGCCAAGTCCCTCTTTACATCGCCTAGACATCTATTTATACATTACAAAATGGGCCTAAACATGGGTAAACCCATGGGCCGACATCCCCATACCCGTTTCATAAGCCCAAAACCCAAAAATCCCTAAAAAGAGGCCGAAATTCCGCGATATCTGCTTTGACTTGCGCTCCACCTTTGACAGCCTATCGAAGTCCCAAAATAGGTCAAACCTGACCAAGGATCTCCAAAACTTGGTCAAGGGCCAATACTTTGTTTCCTTGAAATCTATTTTTATGTAGTCAATGCTCATGTGACTACTTGACTTGTAAATTTCCCGTTGCAATGCCTAACAACCCCTAAAATGTTATCAAATCCATGAGTTAGTAATAGTTGTATCATTTCAGGTGATAGCATAATAAATTACATTAAATATCATTTATACATGCATTCACAAAATGCATTCAACAATTGCATTCAAGCATAAACAACTCACTCATGTATGAGTACAACTCTACCACTTACACTATGCATGAGTGCAACTCTATATGCATATTTATTCAATGTACCCTTGCATTGATTTCATAATTCCATTTATCTAAGTCATGTATCCCAACATGGTGAATTGGAAGGTTTGGACAATGCCTTGACACATCATCAATACACTTCCCTATGCTTGCTCAATCATTTGGATACCTTCCTTTTCGACCCAAACACTATACCATGAATATAATTCTATGGTTCTCTTTAGTGTTAGAAAAAAGGTTGCATTCCAAACCTTAGTTATAAGTAGGAAGTTTCCTTCAATACTTGTGTGGCACTAAATCCTTTCCATATCCAGCGATGTCATGTCCTCACATATGACTAGCTTTATTGGCATTCATTCCTATGATGGAATCATACCCTTAATTTCCTTGGTTATTAACCCATAGCCAAAAAATTCATGATGTGCTATTATATCACATGCATGCATTCAAAAGCTAA
>SNQJ01S0103462.1:0-12569 GCA_010110895.2 Picea sitchensis
AGGTAAAATTGGTGATGGATATGATTCTAGAAGTAAATTTTTTCACATAAGGGTCATAATGAAACACACTAAGGTCGATACATTGATAGATAGTGGATCTCAATCTAACTTGATTTCAGAGGAAGTGGTTAAACAATTGGGATTAAACACTCAGATGCATCATAAACCCTACTCACTTAAATGGATAAGCAACAATCATAAATTTCACATAACAAAGCAATGCACTTTAAATTTTGCAATTTCATCAAAATTTGTGGATGAGGTAACGTGTGATGTGGTGTCACTCAATGAATGTGGAATGGTCTTAGGCAGTCCTTATTTGTATGATCACAAACCAATATTCTACAGGGAACGGAATCAATATCACTTAATCAAATAAGGCAATGAATATGTTGTACATGCTCATCACTTAAAAGAAAATCAATCTGTTCAAACAATGGAACAATTAAGGAAGGTATCTCATGCAAGCAACACACCTATAATTGTGCCAAATCAAGCAATTGATCTTAAGCATGAACATGAGATGATTTTAGAATGGAATTTCAATCATACTTTGCTTCAAGATAAGCTAATGTCATGCAAGTACTACAACCATATTAGCTCATTTCTACAACCATATTAGCTCATTTTCAGTCATATTTATAATGTTATCATTGTTAATGTTTTCAACATGGATGGTAGTGGCTTCAGTAAGATGTGAAAGAGTACAAGTGGCTAACAATATGTTGTCAGTTTTTATGGTTGTTTTGCAATTGATCTTGATAAGACAGGTGCACAGGACAAATTTTAAAGACAGAGAACAAGTGGGGTGGCCTATCCCGCACTTGATGACTGGTTAGTACCCTTTTGGAGGACCAAAAGGTCTTAGTGGGGAGGTGTGATCCACAATGGATCCAGGAAGGCCTAAAAATCAAATTTCTCAGAATCAGACAAAACCAACACCATTGTGTCTGTCTCATCGTGTTGATTCTGACCATATAATTTTTTCCTCAAACAGACACTGTATGCGAAAGTTATCGTGTTCTGACCAAATTCCCAAATAGGCAAAAAGTTAACTGGTCAAAGTCAATAGTCAAATTCAACGATGACGTCAGTAGTACGAAAGGTGACATCATGATAATGTCATCATGCTGATGTGGCATCACCAGGAGGTGACACGTGTCACTCAAATTCGACATTTTCAGGATGAGTTGGCACATGTACGGATTTGACATGTGGCACTATACAGATGACGCGTGGTAGTTCATACATGACGTGGCCCAATGGCAGGCTGACACATGGCAGTATGGATGAAATTTGGGATGTATGGATGCTGACATGGTAGGATGACTGTGCAGTATGAATGTGATGTGGAACGACACGTGGTTGTACGACAAGTGATGTGGCAGGTGATTGGGTTGTACAAAAGTTGATGTGGCAGGGTGACTATGTAGTACGAACGTGACGTGGCTCACTAATTGTGTTGGTGACTGGATAGTATGGGCCAATCCCAAGGTGACACGTGGCCCAATCAGAGGGCACCATGTGGCAACCCAAATTTTGTCAATAATGGCTAGATCAAAAAATTGGTGGCTTCGGGGTATTCGAGCTCCAGACCTCCATGGGCACATCAATCTAACTCCTCGGGGTAACCGGATGGGCAGATAATGTTTCTTATTAATTATATGGCAGAAACATTATAAGAGTTGACAGTGGTGCAAATTTTGGGATAATCCCCGGTCGACAGGGACCATCCCCAACCGACCAGAGGCTAATGAACTAGAGCTAGCAACGATATGTGCACATGGAGACTTAAGGCTTGGCCACATGGACCAAAGCCATAATACTAGGAGCTAAGAATGGAGGGGCCAGCATGTTAGGACTAGATCGAGGACACATGGACCATTCGCATGTGACCAAGGGCCCAGAGAAAAGGGGTTGCGCCCTATCTATGCACATTTTGAGGTTTTTTTAACCTTATTGTATAATTTATTGGATTTTCAGCCTGATTTTGGAGGGATAATGGCCATTTTTTGGAGATCTAGAGCCCAAATTGAGGCCATATATTGGGAGGAAGTTGGGAGGTTAACGCCCACTTCAAATCTATTTAAACCATAGGTTCTTGGAAGCCTTAGACAGGTTCAGAAGAGGAGAAATGCTATATAATTGTGAAGCCAAAGTCAATTTTATGTAGGGAAGCCATTGAGGAGAGGAACTTTGTGAGCCAATTCTGAGATCTTCGCTCAACCATTTTCAATGTCTTTGGTTGTGTTGGGTTCTTGAGGTCGATAAGAACATAGCCAGGCCAGTTTTTAATCCATTTGACACTTTTCTAATGTACTTTTGAAGCATTGAAGAGAAATAAGAAAGCCTCACCCACTGAGACAAAGGCACGGAGACGTAGGCAATCTTGTTGAACTCCGTTAACAAATTTGTTGTTATGGTTTGTTGATTCTTTGAGATTAATTTCAGATCTACATTTCTTATTATGGCTGCCATGTTATATCATTAATTTATTCATCTTTCTTCAATTCCTAAATGGCTAATGAACTCATGCTTTAAAACTTAACCATAGTCTTAAAAGATCATTGGATCATCTCTTTTGGATCTCTTATGGCATAAATCCACATGTGGTGTCTCGAAGCCTTAAAATTGGAAATTCCTTCATTTTCCTTGACTACTTAGATCGAATTCTCCACATGTTAGTTTTCTTCTGTTGCATATCTTCCAGGAAAATTGCAAATACTACATAGTTCGCTTGTTTGTTCTTAGTGTCTTTTGCCTGCCATAAAGTTGTATACCATGATGCACATCATTTCCCTCTTTTGTCCAGAAAGGTTGTGAATTTGGGTTCTTGACAACCTACCAATGCTATCAATATCAATAGCTAAGAGTAATTGAATTATGTCCCATTATCTTGTGCATCCCTGTAGTCTATCAAAAATTGGTTCAGTAAATAGGGTGCCCAACTAAATACTATACCCTTTGCGCATTGCGCTGCTGCTTCTATGACTCATGTAAAGGCCTCTTCCTTTCTAAACTTCCTTAAGAGTTGATAGGTGATAAGATTTGTGGAAAACCTCATCGCAGGGTCATCGATGTCCTTTATCACTATGCCCTTGTTTCCACTTTTTGTTTTGAACTGTGCTTAAACCTCTTCTACAATATCTTTGTCCCTCGCTTTGTTCTCCAAGTAATCCTTTGGTTTTACGTCGCTAGTTGGTAACCCAGTGATTTTTTCTATGAGGTCTACATCTATATGGATTGGCATATCCATCCACATGATACCTCCATGTACCCTTACTAGCTATTGTTTCACACAATTCCCCACATTCTTACCGCGCCCGAAATGTGGTATTTGCAGCAAATTCATAATACCTGAGATATGTAATCATGTGATCCACTGCTAAATCCAAAACCCTAACCCTAACATGGCTAGGTTTGTCCACATATGCGTTGGATTTCCACAAATCCTGTTGCACGCAGTACCTTTTCCCTTTTTCGCACTGGTCTTCCTTATTTTTAGACACACATTGTTCCCTTTGTCCCACTCTACGCTTAACTCCCCAAAACAATTTCTCCAACTGTCGTACTATCTTCGTCAGAGCTCTTTCATTGTTGCACCTTTTTTTACTCCGAAACTTCAACTTCAAAACACTTCTACTTGTTGACAAGTTTCTTCTCTAGATCTATCAATCTGGATCACTCTGAAGTAATCTCTTCTATCTGTCACTCTTCCTTTTTCAGAGTATTCTTCATTGATATGTTCTTTCGACTCTAAATATGCTACTCTGAAGGATTTTCACCAATGAATCGGACTCTGAACTCAAAATTGATTATGGTCATCAATCAGGAGAAATCTATATTCAAGATCTAATCTTGATCATCCATTTACTTATACTATGGAATAAATTCTATAGGCTCCAACTTCGGTCCATAAAAATCAACGATCATGTTTAACTCCTCAACTTGATCTGAAGGTTATTATTCTGTGTTGTCTGCAAAAGGTTTCTCAATTTCATACTAAACTTCATCTTGATCATGTGTCTTAAATTTAAGTCTTTTTATGCTCATATATAGATGTGTTCCATATACTCCATTGCGCTTCCTCCATCTATCTATAGGTTCGAGCCTTGGGCTTATTATTCACACAAGATAGATATGCACAACACATGGAGGCCTTCATTGTCTCCCCCTATCATTGACAGTAGTCAATCTTCCCTTGTTGTGATATCAATGACCCCCATGACTACCTTTGACATCAATGACAAGACAGTTTCCAACACCTCATTGGTCGTTACATATTTTAAATATGTGAGGGACCAACATAGGGTTCATTTGCAAAAAAAACCTAGGTATGAGCATCCTCTGATGATTCCTAAGATTGAGTGGAAGAATATATTGGAGGATGCAAAGGAGAAGAGAATGAGAAAAGAAGGAAAGATGCCACCTAGAACAGGAAGGTATATCATATTTTGAATTTAATATGTTGAATTTCCATTAGTTCTATATAAAAAATTTGATATACAACCTATCGGAAACTTTTTCTAAGCTCCCAGAAATGTCAAAAGAAACCAAGGAAAGAATAGAAAAACATGGGCAACACAAGCTTGGCTAGGGTGGTTATGAGAAACTAAAAGCATGAATTGTAAGTACCAAATAATTAAACCATATCATTCCTATCATCATCCAAATTTTATTTTATTTCATACAATAAGCCAAATTTGAGATCTTATGCAATGCATGGGGCTCAATTCAAAACTGCGACCACAGAAGAAGACCTTTGGCACGGTTTCAAGTGTGGCTTTCAAGCCATGGTTGAACATCGACAAAGCATGGGGGAAAGAAAAAATCCCCTTTGAATGAGATGAAGTAAAATCAATGGACTTTAATTGTTGATTACTTGTAAAACCTATTCATGATTGATTTCACCCATAAATGAATGTGTCTTTATGTTTTAAGCAAGAGAGCAACAACAATAATGAGACTAGTAGTGGACAACATCCCCATGACAGTGGAGTGCAATATGATTATGGTGGTTTGCAACCTGACCATGACGGTGGAGTGCAGCTCGATGATGGTGGTGTGCAACCCAACCATGACGATGGAGTGTAGCTTGATGATGGTGGTGTGCAGCCCGACCATGACGGTATTATGGATATAAAATCAGAAGTATGGATTAATAAAAAAATTAATATTTACCTGAATATGGTGTACTTATAAATTTTATTATTTCTATGGCAGGTCATGTAGATGAGAATACTTGGCGAGAGCAGGAACACATAGCAGTTTAACCAATGGTTTTGACTACTCAACCTGGTAAAGAACATTGTAATTATACTTTCATTAATGAACTACTTCTGTGAATAATAACTAACCATATCAATTTAACCTATTTTTTTATTGTACTCAAGGTACCTCAACAACGACCTACATGTCATGGAGAGTATTGTATTAGAGCATGCATATTGAATCAACACCAAGAGAGGGCCCAACAAATGAAGCGGATCTAGACATGGATGAGACAATCAACATATTTTTGAAAACTAAAAAACAGAAAAATAAGTGATTGTATATATTATGACCAGAAACATGTATATGGAAACATATTTTTATGATAAAATATATTAATATATACTATTTTTCCTACCTTCTTATGGATGTATGTTATATGTTTTGTATGTACAAAACCACATAGTTGTACACAGATTATTTCTTTCATTTAACTTTAAATTTTGTTTTGCTACTTTCTATGAATGAATCGTACTATGCCACTTTCAATTATTTTCCAATAGATAGATTGGGTATGGGGAACTAATATTGATGTGGGGGAGGGGTCAGATGAGCTTCCACCTTCATGTGGTTTCCCCCATTCATTAAAGAATTAATTATTCTCGAAACCAAGACAAGTTCATTCAAGTATTCCACTTTATTATTTCGAGAATCTTGTACATGTCGATATGTCTCTTTATTTAATTAATTATTATTCAGTCATATAACCTTTTATTCTCTGATGATTTATGCAAGTTTTCACAATGGAAATACAACTAACAACTAGTCATGTGTGATGTGGTTTTACAAGCAACCAATGTTAGGCTATGTGATGAAGTGGATCTTACCACTACTCTTCCTAAATAAATATGAATGGAAGTAGCTAATAAGTTTTGGAAGCAAAAATTAGACTACAAAGATGTTTCTTTTAGACACATTTCATGTTTTTTTCATGGAAGCTCAATAAAAAATTTCATACAGGCCAATGGGCACAGTTGTAGATGCTACAACTATTCACATATGCCTATGGGAAGAGTTGCATATGATACAAATATTCCCACATCCTCGTGGGTAGATTTTCCATGTATACAACTCTACCCACAGGCATGTGGGCAGAGTTGTAGCATGACAACTCTACCAACAAGCACATGGGCAGAGTTGTCATTCTATATGAAAATTTATGATAATTATTTCAATTATTTATGTGATGTATTTGTGTTTATTAGAAACATCCATCAATCCTACTCAAAAGATCCCATTATGAAAACTTGTAAGTAGCATTTTGGAAATACTAGTCAAAGTATTGTGGGAAAACTTGTAAATATCATTTGGTTATTTGTAATAACTCTGTTGACGGAAAAGGTTAGGGAAGTGGTGCTGAGTTAGATTTTCTCTTCAAACTAAAAGTATCTCCAAATTTTGTTTCCTTGTATTCTTTTTTCTTGCTTCGATCTAATTTATTATGTCTTATTTACTAATAAAATCCACACTATCACAATGGGTTTCAATGGAATCTCATTACAGGGATAAGGGTGACCAACTAGTTGACACCTGTTGCAATTCTTTACATATTCCATGGCATATTAACATAGTGTCGACTACCACAATATAACATAGAGAAAATTAAACCTATTAGTTCATGTTCCACCATAATTCCCTCCACTCTCTTTGCCATGTGCCTCCCAAAGGATGACTTATACTTTATGATCTAAAATGCCTTAGTTTAAAATACTATGTATGGAAATATTATATAGGTTTCCCATGGTGAACTTGTATTTTGCATAGTATATAACCAATCATATTCATTGTTTATGGTCATACATATTTGGTACATAACCCAACTTGAGGAACTTTGTGATTTATGTGAAATAACCTTGAATTGTTTCCACCCAAAATAGATCTTGATGTGGAAATTCATCAAAGGTATCCATAGTTTCCACATCTCCTCCCATAGGCGTGAAGATAGAGTTTTAGCATCTACAACTCTTCCCACAGTCCTATGGGAAGAGTTTCCACATCTCTTCCCACGGGACTATGGGAAGAGTTGCCACATCTCTGCCCATACGCCCGTGGGTAGAGTTGTAGCATCTACAACTCTACCCACTGGCCTATGGGAAGAGTTGCAACATCTCTGTCCACGGGATTGTGGGTAGAGTTGTAGCATGGAAACTCTTCCCACAAGCCTATGGGCAGAGTTTCCACATATATTCCCACAGGCCTATGGACAGAGTCTCCAAATCTCTACCCACAGGCCTGTGGGTAGAGTTGCCACATCTCTGCCAACAGGCTTGTGGGTAGAGTTTCCACATCTTTTCCCATATACCTATGGGTATATTTGTAGCATATACAACTCTTCCCATGGGCCTATGGGTATATTTTCCATGTAGAAAACTTATAAACCTAAATTTGGATCTATATAGAAGCATGGGCATGCATTTCCATTAGGTCACTTTCTACTATTTTGGTCTCTCAATTTACAAGGTAGACTTTGCCTATTTTACACAACAACCACTTTATGTTTGCAAATGAAAATATAAATATGTAGACACATGTAAAATTATCTAAGACACCCTCATAAACTTGAATCACTCAAATTGCAAGTGTGTAAAGAACTAGGTGTGCATTTTAGTGAAGTTTGGTGTGCATTTCTACACAAATGTAGAAACTACACAAAAATTGTATTTTTCTCAATCATGTATTCCATTTTAGTCTTTATAGAGTCTCGTACATGTTGATATGTCTATTTATTTATTTAACTATTATTAAGTCATATAATTGTGTATTCTCTTATTATTTCTACAGGTCTTCGCAATGAAAATGTAACTAACAACTAGCCTATGTGTAATGTGGCTATACAAGCTCTTGCCTCATCGAGCTCATGCACGTAAGTAGTTAGTAGTCATTTTTTTATTTTAGTTAGTGTCTCTGCACAGTTACCAAAGATTCATGAATATTTCAACCCTTTACCAAATTATGGGCATAAATCACCCTAGTATACCATGTTTAGGGTTTACAACAAAGCCACAGTCTTGTAACTTGTAACATGTAAATTACCAAACCCACACATAGGCGTGCATTTCCATTAGGTCACTTTCTACTATTTTGGTCTCTCAATTTACAAGGTAGACTTTGCCTCTTTTACACAACAACCACTTTTATGTTTTCAAATGAAAATCTAAATATGTAGACATGTGTAAAATTACTTAAGACAGCCTCAAAAACTTAAATCAATCAAATTGCAAGCGTGTAAATACCTGGGCATGCATTTTAGTGAATCTCGGTGTGCATTTCTGTACAAATGTAAAAATTACAGTTTAAAATAAAAACAAGTATTTTTCTCAATCATGTATTATATTTTAGTCCTTCTAGAGTCTCATGCATGTTGATATGGTTGTTTATTTATTTAATTATTATTCAGTCATATAACCTTGTATTCTCTGATGATTTTTGTAGGTCTTTGCAATGGAAATGAAACTAACAACTAGCCTATGTGTGATTTGGTTGTACAATCTCCTTCCTCATCGAGCTCATGGATGTTGGTAGTTAGTACTCATTTTTTTCATTTTAGTTAGTGTCTCTGCAAAATTTCCAAAGATTCATGTATATTTCAACCCTTTACCAAATTCTGGGCACAAATCACCCTAGTATATAGTCTTTACAGTTTATAACAAATTCACAGTCATATAACTTGTAACTTGTAAATTACCAAAACCATACATGGGCATGCATTTCCTTTTTTTCACTTTCTACTATTTTGGTCTCTTGAATTACAAGGTAGATTTTGCCTCCTTTACATAGTAGCCACTTTTATATTTGCAAATGAAAAACTAAATATGTAGACAAGTGTAAAATTATCTAAGACATGCTTAGAAAATTGAATGACTCAAATTGCAGGTGTGTAAAGTCTTGGGTGTGCATTTTAGTGAATCATGGTGTACATTTTTGCACAAATGCAGAAATAATAGTTTAAAAACAATACAAGTATTTTGCACAATCGGGTATTCCATTTTTGTCTTTCTAGAGTCTCCCACATGTTGATATGTCAATTTATTTATTTAATTATTATTCATTCATATAACCTTGTATTCTCTTATGTTTTATGTAGATCTTTGCAATGGAAATGTTGTTGATTAATTGGGTTGGTTGTCATTGATGTCAACCCCTGAAGCAATTCTAGTAGCAAATTTTGATAGCCCCAACAGTATGGTTAAGGTAATCAATTTTGTTTGAGGTATAAAGGTATGGATATAAGTATGTTTTTAGGTAAGACTATTATATATGGATGGTACATGTCATGCCATTTTCGGCGATATGTGGAACGTCACATAACTCCTCACGGTTAGAGAGTTATAGCCTTGTGAAGCTGGAGAACCCTCATGAGTTATCTAGAAGCCCCTAGAAGGTTAAAGAAGTCAATTTACTCAAGAATATCCTAGAAGAATTTTACTAGTCAAAGTGGTTGTAACTAGGAGTTAATCATGAGTTAATTTGTTGCAAAAAGAAAATAATTAAAAATGAATTAGTTCCAACTAGAAGTGGTGAGTTTAGTATTTGTGAATAAAGTGGTTATAAGTGGATGAGTGGTTAGAAGTGGGTTAGCCCTAAAATAAGGAATTTGGGTTGATTTAGAAGGTAACCCCTATAGGAAGCTACTTGGAGAGAATAAATAAGAGAGCAAGGGTCTCCTATTAACACCTATTGAGCACATTGAATAGCAGTATCCTATTGGGCAGGTATCCTTGACAAATCTATAACAGTGAGTCTGAAGCAGCGACAAAGTTGCAAGTATGAAGGGTCAGGATGTGGCTACTAAACTAGGTATTTACTGAAGACATCCACAAGTTGCAGTATTGAAAGGGGGAAGACATCCGCGAGCCACAGTGGGAAAAATCACGGATACCTGCAGGTTTACTGGAAAAAAAAAGCGTGGATATGTTGCCAAAGATGAAAAGGAAGACTTGATATATCATCAATGACAATTTGTAGGGTTGAGAAGTTACTACAAGAAGKTGTGACAGTGATCYGGTACAACARAACCTTCTACAGAAATCAAAAGGTATGTTATATGCTTTTTGTAGTTGGTTATTGGTAATGGCCTAGGGTTTTATCATGGAAGATAAAGCATATACCCCTGAGGATTTGTAGGTTGGTTGGTMTTTACTATATGAGGTAGATCTATAGTGGTATACTTAGGGTGTATTGGCTTGCTATGGTTGGAACACACCATGAGATAGTTTTTTAAAGTACATCTTGTGTTTTGGAGCATATTTGAGGCATCTTGGTTGAAGAGTGTTAGTGAATATATTGGTACAGTTTGAGGATGTAAAGGTCTCCTATATTTGATGAATGGTTCATGGTTTATGTATGGAACTTGATTGGTGAGGCACTCTTGACTTCGATTCTTGGTATATATTTTTTTCATAGTTTATGTGACATATATGATCAGATCTAACATTACAGTGATGAGTTTCGGTATCAGGTTCAACAATGACAGTTGAAAAAACAAAAAATAGTGAAGCTAAGAGAGTTACTAGTAATGTGTGAGTTGTAGTGAATAAGGTCACTGACATACACGAGTTGCAGTTAGGAGAAGAATGGATACCCGTGTGTTGTAGTATAGACATATCGTAGATCTGAAGGAAAGTTTTGAAGAAGTTTGGTATAGGTTGTTTACATGTTGTTTGGCACATATTGGTATAGGTTTACAGTGGTATATTTCACATTGACAATGTGGCAGCAGTTTCATCAGTTATTTGACACTTATATTTCATGGTGTTTGGACGGGGAAAGGATAGGTGGTTGTAGACACCTTCTGGTTTTAGCCGAAGAACATATAGGGTTGTAGCCTCCTTCTAGTTGTATCCAAAGAATTGGGGAGTTGGAGCTTCCCTCAAGGTGTAGCCTAAAAATATAGGAGTTTGGAGCGTCCTTCCAATTGTAGTTGGAAAACAAAGGAAGTTGGTGACTCCAATGAATGTAATTCTTAAAGACATATAAGAAAAACAATTATGTGGTTCTCTCACATTGGCTTTCCACGTAAAAATATTGGTGTACTATGTATGTGTATGATTTCTCATTGTTTATGGTTTATTTATTATGTACTTGTTGAATGAGATTGGTAAATTGATCATAAATATAAACAACACTTATATATTGTGGTTAAAAGGATCAATTTCTCTATTACTTATTCACCCACCATCCCCCCCCCCTCTTAGTAATCCAACAATTGGTATCAGAGCAGGGCCTTCAAGAAACAGTGTAACCACTGAAAGGAGATCATGGATCATGCAAGAGTTGGGATACCACAGTTTAATGGTGAGAAATATGCACTATGGAGCAAGAAAATACAGACATATATAAATCCACAAAGATTCGATGTTTGGAAATCAATGGTGGATGGATAAAAAGAACCAGCTACTCCTCCAACAGACAAGGATGGAAAGAAACTCACGAAAAACAATTCAATATCCAAGAACGTTATTTAGAATGGTGTAGATGAATCAATATTTACTAAAATCATGCATTGTGAATCTTCCAAAGAGATGTGGGACAAACTAAAGACTATCTATGAAGGAGATGAAAAAGTTAAGGAAGCCAAACTTCAAATTTTTAGAGAAAAGTTTGAACAGTTGAAGATGAATGAAGATGAAAACATAGTAGCCTACTTTACACGTATCGAGTAAAAAACATTAAATTATTGGGAGATGAAATAAAGGAACTGGTCATTGTTAAAAAGGCATTAAGATCTCTACCAATGATATTTGACTCAAATATCTCAGCCCTAGAACAAAGAATGGATCTAGATACACTGACCATGGATGAGCTACATGGGATACTCACAGATTATGAGATGAGGATAGAACAAGACAAGTTGTTTACAAAGGAGGCAGCATTCAAAGCATCTAAGAAAGCAAAGAAAAGGAAGAAGAAACAACCAAAGTCAATTTGCAAGCAAGAGCCAAAGTCAGATTCCAGCAGCAGCAATGATTCAGAACACAATGAATTAAAAAACCAACTTCGTTGGAAGGTTAAAACCAAGAATCGAAAATTACAAAGGTAATTTGTTAAGAACCAAATATCAATATAGCATAGAAAAACCTCAGAATAAGTACTCAACGCCTTGAAAAAGAGAGAAATTCATATAATAAGCCTCTTCGAGGGGGAAAACTCCTTATTCCCACATAAATGTACAATTCCAAGATGATTCCAAATGAAAATGTCTCATTGGTATATATAGGAGACTAGGAGGTATAATTACAACTAATGGAATAAAGCCGACATAAATAAAATAACATTACTAATGTAATATGCCCCAATTA